>CANUEP010274966.1:0-25266 GCA_947857235.1 Jatropha podagrica | reverse complement strand
TGGCTATTTCAGCGATAGCAGTTTTACTTGATGATATAGTAGAAAGCAGAAAATGATCAACATCACCAGAAAAAATAGCATGCAGCAAGCATCTCCACAACACTTGTGCTTACAGGGACCTAAATGCAACCGTCCTCCACATTGATGGCAAAATCGAACCCCGCATCTGCATTGAAAACCAAATTTACATCAAAGATATAGATTAGGGGTAATATATATAATGATTCCTAGTTTTTCCAACCCCTCACGTCACAACTGCCTAAATGCAGATATTTTTCCAATTCCACATTCTTTTTGACTGTTAATATTAGTGTCACATGACTATCACTTCATCCATCATTTTATTTACAATACTAAGCTGCTCCAAAATGATGAAAGAACTTAGGCTTGGCTACATAGTTGCACAAGATAACAAGGACTAGCATGGCATTGATATTGCCAGTAGCAGATTTTGAGATAAAAATTAGGAAATATTCTTCTGGGCAAATAAATAACTACTTGCAAAAATTGTTTTTATAAGCTGAAAGTTGATTTGAGAAAAACTTCAAGTATGAGCTTTTCCAAAATGAGTATTGAACCCATAAAAAGAACATACATTGTCAAAATCTATATCTACTGGAGTAATAAGAGTACTAATAATTTTTCCCAAGATCTGATATTAATAATAGTAATGCCAAATGAGCCCTAAACAGTACTGCTTAAAGGACACCTGTCACCTTCTTAACCCGTTTTACCATGTCCTTCAATATCTGTTGAATAACTGTTAAAAATCATGAGCCAATACAAGCAATACACATCAGATCATGAATTTTATGCAATATATATAATTATTTGTGTAACTATACTTTAATGTGTATGTACGGGTGCTGTGTTTTACTATTTATATTTTGCTCTGTAAGGAAAAACGGAGGAATAAAGTAAATCATAAATTTATTATACAGGAAAACCCACGACACACACAGTGAAGAGAGGAAGAGAGCATACTTGCATTTTATATCCCTGCAACCACTGACTCGCTCAACAGAGTGACCACAATTGTAACATCGTGTCCACTTTTTCTCTTCTATAAGCTCCCCAACCAGAATATCATTACTATCTCTCAATTGTCCGCTCTCATTGCACTCATATCCTGCATGCCATGGAATCTTGCACCGAAAACAGAAGTGTTTCTTACAGTTAGGACACTTTATTTTTTTAAGTTTATACTTGCATTCATTCAAAACCAAAGCTGAGCAATCTTGATACGGACAATAGCACCTTTCGAACCTTAAAACCGTAGAATCACAGAGAAGGTCAGACCATTTTTCAAATAGTGGCTTTGAGATGATAGGCCTGCACGAGAGAGGGTCTATTGGGTGCCCACAGTTCAGTCCAGGGCATTCAATGTTTCCAGTGAAACCTTCAACTTTTACTTCGATGTACTTGGCTATGCAGTCCAAGCAGAAAGGATGATTACACAAGCCACCATTCTTAAATTTCCTGTCTGATAGGTTGGGCTCAATGCATAAATCACATGTAAAGTTTGAATCTTCTTCTTGTTGCTGTTCTTGCTCTTCTACCCTGTCTTTTCGTCGGGGCTTTTGCAGCTTGTTTCCCATTTATGATCCACCTTCTGCTTACGAACTCAGATCTGTGTCCTGAGTCAGCCTTCCTACTTCTGAGATTGCAATTAGAAGTCCTAATTTGGGCTGATATGATAATCTCTCAACTTCAGAGCTGCACCAGGTCATTCATTGCAGTTGTTTAAAACAATCACATTGCACCAATTGCACCCATAAAAAAATTGACATAGATGCATTTCCCTAAGCGAACTTATTTGCAAATCTTCAAATCCACGCTTGTAGAAATCTGAAAAAAAAAGGGTTAAAAAAATTCAAGTTCAATGCTAGATAAGTAACTATAAAAAAAGAAGGTTGGAAGGAAGGACATGAAAGAAGAAATTAAAAAAAAAAAGTGTGTTATCTTTGTTTTGTATATAATGTGGCAGCAGAAGTAACAACAATCACAAAGCCATGTCAAACACCAGAGATAAGAGAGAATATTCTTTCATCGTTTAAGGTACTTTTATAGTCGAGCAGTTGTATTTTAAATATGCCTCATTGCATTATCTCTTGAAGGAATCAACTCTGTTAGACAGACACCAAGTTCTACTCAACACTCACAAACAAATCTAGTGAACAAAAAAGGAAAAAGGTAGCAGTAATAACTACCAATGACAAAGTCACACCCAAACTCAACTAGACCTCAATCCAACAATTGGGGTCCACTACATGAATCATATTTCCTCCATTCAGTCTAACTACTAAACGCAAAATCATACCAGAAAAAAACAGCCAGCTCAGTGGTGATAAGATGAGTGCACTACCTCAGTTGTTTTCCTGAATCCAACCATCTGATTGTAATCAAACATTTGCTAAACCCAACAATTCCCTTCACACAAAAATTCCTGGGAGTTCCATCTTAGTAAATCTCTTGTTGTGCATCTGTCTTCTTTGCACTTACAAAGCATGAACTCATTTGTCTTGCCATAGTATAGCTTCTATGCAGTTTTCATGCAAATTAGATTTGAGCAAATAAATGTTTGCATAGCAAAAGTGAGATTAGGTTAATCAAGTGCAGTAAATTTGTAAACGTGGGTGTTAATCATCAAACTGGGACAGCATTTTGTGCTTACGTTTTCTTCAAGAAAAGTTTGTAAGACTCCATTGGCCAATTCAGTTGAAAACTGAACAGAAATTTCGACTCAACATTTACGCCATTGTAATCTCAGTAAAAAATAAATACAAATAGCAGTTGAACTTCTAAAATCATAAATCCTGATATTCGTATCTTCAATTTCTTTACTCTTCTACATTTCTTCCAACAAATAGATGCAGAGGTTAAAAGAGGAAATTTACAATTCAATTTCCAGTATTTTATACTAATAGCATTCTACTTCCGTCCAAGATTATATGCGACTGAAATTTCTTTCACTTCAACGCATTTTCCCAACAATCAAACGGCATTTCTCAACAACCAAACAGAAATATATAACAAAGTATTTAGTATACTATAGAGTATACACTATACAGTAATTTCTAGTATCTTCAACCCACAAAAATCTCTTTAATTTCCAGCAATGGCGATTAGAAGAAGCGAAAACAGGAAGTGGAAATCTCAGCAGTTGAGTTTCCAGCATTCGTAAACTTATTTTACTAATATTTTTCACTCTTCTACAACCTATCTAACTAATATTTTTCACTTTTCTACAATCTCTCAGCATCCAAACAGAAAGAAACATAAAGGAGATAATTAAAAAAATTTCTACTAATTTTCAACTTGAAAGCTATAAATTGATTTTATAAGAGATGAAGTTAAATTTCCGGCATTTTCTCAGCTATCAAACAGAAACAAGAAGAAACGTCTTGAAACAAAAATTAAAGTCAGATAAGATGACATTTTTTCCCAATTTTCAAAATTGAAAAGGGAAAAAAAATCCTAATTCTAAACAGTCAAAAGAAGAGCCTCTAAATTGAACTCAATCCTCACATAATATCCCATTATATAAAAAAGTAAAAAAAAAAAATGACGGATAAGAAAAAAAAAAATCAGTAATGGAACACTGCAAGAAAATCTCCATTAATTAAAAATGAAATTTGAAGCAAATAAAACCAAACAGCAATACTGTTTTTGCTATTTAACAACAAAAACTCATAGAAATAAAGCTGAAGATAAAATTAAACAGAGACAGAAAGAGAGCTGGTAAAACTCACAAAGAGAAGTTGTAAATTTTCGTTTGTTTTCTCGGGAAGCAAGCAGAAATAAGAAATAATGATATTTATAGTATTTGTTGAAAGCAAGAAAGCGATGTGAAGGTGAAATATAGAAGTGGAAGCAAGCAACAAGTGAGAAAGAGAATCACTCTTCAACTGCTCTTCTTCTTCCTTTTTTTTTTTTTTTTTTTTTATGTATAATAATAGTATTTTATTTTTCACTTTTTCTCTTTTAGTTTTTAGTTGGTTTGGTTTGAGCTTTAACGGGCTTTTTATAGGTTGATTTTATCTCATCAAAGTTTATCGCACATAAGATAAGTTTTATTTATTTATTTATTGAATTTGAAGGAAATTACTTAGAACTTACCTTAATAAATATAGAAAATATCTCAAACAATTTCTATTTATAATTTCCGTAATTCATAAATTTGATCATATATTTTTTCAATTATCTATGTAGCTTCTTAAATTTTACAATATCTATTATGGATATGCATTTTTACGTTATACTAATACTTATGCTATCTACTAAAATAAAATGTAAAAGTGTAAGTTATTATTAAATCCTTGAAAAATTATTTTATTTTAGCGTAAGGCATAATTATCATTGATGGAGGGAAGGGAGGCCAATGGTAGTTGTACTCCCTTAACTATTTTTTTTTTTCATGAATTACCCTGTAAAATAATGAAAATTTTTTATTTTACCTTTTAAAATTATAAAATTTTCAATTTTTTCCCTTAATTTATGAAATTTTTTTAGTCTTTAATTTGAATTTCTATCTCCGTCGAATTTGAAATTACATGATCATTTTCCAAAAAGTTTAAGAGAATATAAGGAAAATCAACTTAAAGGTGGAGTCAAATATATGTATTAGGGCATTTAGAGTTGATTAATGAGGAAGACAAACCAACAACCAAACATCTTCTTGTAAGTTTGAGTGCCTTTGTAGAAAGAAGGCTATTGCTAGGTTTCACGTGGCTTAGGGCCCAAAATATAATTAAAAGCTCAATTATTCTGTTACCAAAAATATGAAAATGTTTGTCTCTTTACACACATGAAAATGGGAAATCATAGCACTAGCATAATTACCCTAATTAGGTGGCTTGCTTCCACACAATAACCTTCTTTGATTGGAATGAAGAAGGAAATAGGTATCTTAAGAGGTTAAGAGTCCAACCCACTTTTACTTTGAGACGCTCAATCAGTAATATTTGTAAGGCATTTATATTTAGCTCGTAAAGTAGAATAAATGACTATATTAAATGAGTTGAGTCCGCTAATGAACTGCTTAAATTTGATTTTAAAAAAATTCAGTTCGAATCAAGTTCGAGCAAACCCATTAGCAAATTAGTTGAGCTTGAATACAGCGATGTTCAGTTTGAACACTCATCAAATCTTACGAAACTCTTTTAAGTACATCCATATAATGTTTATTTTATGATTTGAAAGCACATTACTTCATTATGTACAAAATGAAAATATCAATGTTTAGGTAAGGTTGAAATCAACCCAAATGTACAGAAGTTCCTACATATATTTTTAGAGCTGGGATTCAAGATTGTGACGATACATATATAGTACTAATGGAACATATATAAGCGTAGCAAGAAACATTAAACCTAAGTATACATATCTACCTATATCATCATCATCATCATCATCAACATTTCCACCTTCAAGAATACAGTCACACGAGCCATTTGATAATTTTTTCCCACAGTTATAGCAAAAACGTGTCAAGCATCTGAAAAAACAATAATGGTTATAAGAATCCAAAGTTGATAATATTCAAAATCAGATATTATTTCCTCTAATTAGTGACTTTTGTTTGTTATTATTCAAACAATTATGAATTGCAGCTTATTACTTTATAATATTATTATAGTGAGAATATTCAGAATATAATAAACTCAAGTTCTTAAATTAGTTTCATTTATGGGTGAAATGTTTAAGAAATTACAATTAATTTTAATTTAATTAATAAAATACTTAGAAAATTTCCTAAAAAAAAAAGAAAATAGTGTTGCATAATCGGTTAATTTCATAATCCAAATGGGAAAAATAATCAAATTAAAAAAATAATTTCCTCATATGAAATAAGCCTAAATGAGAGAGAGAGAGCAAATAAACCTGCATTTAATCAGAAAACATCCACGAAGACGTTCGACACAGCGACCACAACCAGGACACTGAGCCCACCTCTTCTTCTCAATAAGCTCTTTAAAAAGCAAATCATTTCTATCTCTTAAATTTTGGTCATCACTTGTCTCATGGCATCCATGACCATCAACCCACCTAATCTTGCACAGAAAACAAAACAAATCTTTACAGTTTGGACATCTTGCTTCCTTCACCGCTTCTCCACACTCATTCACCACCAATTCTCTGCAATCTTTATTCGGGCAAAAACTTGAATCAGACCAAGAAACTAACCCATCACATAAAAGATCACACCATGTCACAAATAGGGTTGGTGAGATAATTTCCTTGCAAGAACTAGGGTCTAGTTGGTTCCCACAGTTCAGACCAGGACAGGCTATGTTTGGTGTTTTGTCTTGTAGCTTTACTTCTATGTACTTAGCCATGCAATCCAGGCAAAATGGGTGTCTACAATGGTTTATGTTGGTGAACTTCTGGGTTTCTAACATGGGTTCTACGCAGATCTCACATGTGAAGATAGAACTATTGTTTTGTTCATCTCTTTCTTGTTGTTGTGGGTTTTGGTCTGGTTTTTGAAGAGAGTTTCCCATGGTAATAATTTGATTAACCTTTGGTTGGTAATAAAGAAAATGGTAGTTCAAAATTTAATGTGCTTTTTATATTGAAATGATGAGTTCTTGGGGCAGTTTAGGCATAGGAACTAATTACTTTTTTTAGTTGAGGTAAATGTATATGGTATGAAGTTCTAAAAACACAAGATAGATGTCAGGCTATCTTTTGATGAAATCATCAACTATTTGGTAAAATTGATTACATGTGAGGGATCAATATTATTTCAGTTTTCCATTTCTGGATATGGTTTTGCAGATTCACTTCGTAAAAATATATATTTTACATTCAATAAATATCATATTTTTTGGTGCATTAACTTTTAGGAAACTTATAATATAATTTCCGAAATTCAACTAATTCGTTTTTATCTTTAGAAAATATACTAATTTGTCTTCGTATTTTACTTCTGTCAAACTATAAGATTTGCGTTCATTTTTTTGCATTTTTCTGTTTAGTAGCTTATGAAATGATGAAAATATTCTTTTTATTTTTTAAAAAATACAAGTGTAGACTATTTGTATTTTTCAAAACATAGAGATTGCACTCTATTTTTTTATATATAATATTTTAATATCTCTTTTTTTATCTGTGTTTTCTTGTTGACTTAGCAAAAAAAATGTAAAAATTAAACATAATAACAAAAACAAAATATAAGCGCGAATTAATATATTTTAAAAAATATAAGAACAAGCTAATTGTATTTTACAAATGATAAGGATTGTATTGTAATTTTCTCTAACTTTTTTTATTTAAAAAAAAAGTTAATGGAGTGAGATGCTGCAAAACGTGTCTGACCATAAAGACTTTTTTTTTTTCTTTTAAAAAAACTATCAACTGTCCAAAATTTATTGAACCCATTAATCCAAATTCTGATGGCATAGGCCATAACACTTTGTTTGGATGGGGTGAGGGAACAGTAACCAATAGAAGGGCAAAGGAGGGTCACAATAATAAAAATGTCTTATTTTTTATTTAATAAAAATATACTTTTTATACATAATTATGCTTTTTTGGTGCATTAGTTAGTTTTTATTGTTAGGAAATTTTTTTTTTCTTAAAAAAATTGGGAATGATGTTCCCATGCTAACCTACAAGGATGAGAATAAAGAATATTCTATATATCACCAAGATCACAAAGTAAGCATGTAAGAAAACTTGCCTGAGAATTTTGAAACACTCACTGGCATCATTCAAATCAATCAACACAAAATTAGGTTTCACAACAAGTGTGTGGCCTTATGAAGACTCCCAATCTTTAAGCACCATCCAATCATTTAACATGTTAAGCAACAAAAATACTTAATTACATTCGATGTACAGACTCACTTCAGACACCGATCAGAAAAAAAAGAGCTTTTTAATAATGAGATTATTTTCTCCCTTTTAGAAAATTAAAAAATAGTAATAAATTTTTAAAAAAATTTATATAAATTGGCTTGACGAAATCTATGCTTTAAGTGTAGGCAAATCTTATCTATCCAGTAAATTTAACGATAACAATTTTTCGTATACTTTAGAATTATCCATCATTTAATTAAAAATAAAAATAATATAAAACCCAAGAATATTTAGTTGACTGAATTAAAAAATAAAATTTAATATATCACTTCTAACAATTGTTGAAATAAAAAGGAAATAAGAAAAGGAGAGAAAAAGGGCAAAGCCCAACTCTGGTTCTCCGAAAGGCCCGGCCCGGTTCAGTCATAAAAAAAAAATTAAATTAAAAAATTCGGAAGCGAATCAAGTGATTCTTGTAGTCTCTTTCCTTCTATCCAGAAAATAGATTTTCTCAACTCATTCTGATTAGCGAGAGCAATCGATACCGATTCTCTTCTCACAGAAATGGCCGCAAAATCACAGTTAATTACAGGATTGACCTTGCCATTGCCACCGCCGCATTCTTCCACTTCCTCAACCTCCAATAACAACAGCAACACTCTCTGTATGGTCAAGCGGCCGCAACTTACGACTTCGTTTTTCAATGGCGGAGGTACTGTTTTTCTTTGCTATGCGCTTTATTTATGCTAATATTTTCATGGGTGTTGCTTAGTTTTTTGAGTTTTTCTCTTACAATTGGTGGGGAATTTTTATATTGAATTTCTGGGTTTGTTTAGAGCTAAACATTAATGCCATGGAGCTGGAAGATTGATGATGGAGTTAAATGTAGATGAGAACATTAATAGAAACTAATTTCGAAGTATATGAAATTGTTTCTTTCTTTTTTGAAAAGATAAGTGATGATCATTCATCACGTGAAAAAATAAAGGACAAAAAAAATCCTATTCAATGCCTGTAAAATTAAAGTTTTGAGTTAACTTGTTTATAGCCTCTAAAATGCCTTGTAAAGTGCGAGGTAGGAAGTTAGCTCTAATATTGTAATTGCATACAGTCCAATAGCATGTCCTTAAGTTGAATTTCTTGCTGTTGAAGATGAGATTATGCCCTTCAATTTACATGTAAAAGAGTTAATCAGCAGGAGTGGAAACTTCATATTGGATATTATTTTGAAGTTTAATCATTTCAATAGAAATCTTTAATAAACTCAATTTGGGTTAAATACTCAAATACATACGCATGATCCTGCAAAATTTCAGTCTTCATATATTGATTTTCCCAAGATCTCGTTGTCACACATAACGTTCATGTATATTTGTGATTATGCCAACTTGAATGTTTCAACTGATATCTGAAATAAAATCTTGTTTTTTTGCAGTTGAAGCTCTAAAAGTTTCTAGGATAAGGACTTGTTCTATTAGGTCCCATTGCTATAGACAAGGTGGAGGTGCTCTTGGCAGTCGTATGAATCTTTTCGATCGGTTTGCCAGAGTTGTCAAGGTGGGACTTTGGGAATTGTTGGCCTGCATTTACATAATGATGCTTTGGTATCCCTCATATGGTCATTGTGGCTACTGATTCTAGCTTTTTGAATTTTTCTACAAATAACATTGTTTAACTCTCTTCTAATTACAGTCATACGCAAATGCAATCTTGAGTGGTTTTGAAGACCCGGAAAAAATTCTAGATCAGACAGTTCTTGAAATGAATGATGACTTGACAAAGATGCGTCAGGCCACAGCACAAGTAAGTATCATAATCTTTTATTCTTTTCCCTAATTTCTTTTCTTTTATTTCCAAATTTTTCTGTTTCTTTCAATTCATCTTTCATACTCTTTTCATCTCTTTTCTCTTGCTTTAGTTTTGTTTTGTTATTCTTTTGCTTTGATGTATTGCAAAATAAGTGTTGTAAATCTAACCTTGAAAAGGCAGTGGCATGAAGAATCTGTTATCAAAAGCTTTATGGCCAACATATAATTTGCTATTCTGGTATTTGACTATGGGTTCCTTTTAATGGTTATCCTCTTTATGTTCTATTTAGGTATTGGCATCTCAAAAACGTTTGGAAAATAAATACAAAGCTGCGGAACAAGCTTCTGAGGATTGGTAAAATAAAAATGAACTTAGTTATGTAATGAATTATTTTGGTTATTGAGAAAAAAATCTGGGTGTTGAAGCTGGCTTCTACTTGTAATTACCCCAAGGCGTCTTAATTTTACCAAACCCAACCTGGACATTGGATTTTATAACTATCAGTGAGTGAAAGTTACAGTTGCTCTAGTGTGGTTTCAATAAAATATTATTTGTTTTTTTTTTTTTGTAGGTACCGTAAAGCACAACTTGCTCTTCAGAAAGGAGAGGAAGATCTCGCTCGGGAAGCTCTTAAGAGGCGTAAATCTTATGCTGTAAGTTGGTATCTTCTTTAAGGATTTTATGTTTAATCCTGTTCAAAGTTTGATAGTCTTATTATTCAATCAACAATCTAGTAGGAACTTATGGTAGAATAGCAAGTGACTTCTCTTATTTAGTCCTTGTTCATTAATTTCTGTGTATTTTTTTTCTTTGATAAGAAATGAAGATGGAATCTACTCATTGTGTTTACTAAGAGCAAACTTATCTGGTCCATGCACTGAAAGATCATGAGTGGCTAAATTGTTTTATTCTAGTCATGTAGTGCCAGCTTGGGTGTCTACACATAATTTTCAAGCCTTCATTGTTAATGAGTACTCACTGATCTTAATTAGACTAAAATATGATAAGTATGATGAATGTTGTGAGGAGTTGTGTGTATATGATAACTTTGTGATAGAAAAATTAATCTAGTTGTATTGATGGTGTATGCAAGGAGAAACATATTAAATAGGCATCATGTGCACTGGGTTATTTAGGGAATTCTTACTACCTTAAAAATAATAAATTTGAAATTTGTTATTTAGTGTTTGTTTTGTGATTGTGATACAATTGATTTGACTGCAAAAGTAAAGATCTTGCGAGGAATCACTATGAAAATTAATTTGTTCTTTTTTACATCTTGCCAGGACAATGCAAATTCATTGAGAGCTCAACTTGATCAACAGAAAAGTGTTGTTGAGAATCTTGTCTCTAATACTCGGGTATGCTGATTCTTATGTGTTCTGGATCATATTCCTAGTATCAATAGCTAGTGGATTGCCTTTATTTTGGCCTGTGCTCAAGCTGAATATTTTTATGAGTTGTTTGTCCAATAATCATGCAGTTATTTGAGGTGCTAAAATTGGATATAAAGTTATGGTTTGCATAAAATTTCTGTCAGGAACAGAATGGGAAGTCATATTGCTGGGATCCTTGTTTGTTTAGATGGATAGTTAGATGTTGAATGCCTGAATTAATGTTGTGGATCACAAGATTGACATGATCCAGGAAGAGGTTGGGGTAGAATCATGGGTAATATTCCCTATCACAGAATTATGTTATCAAATATGATTGAAAAGGAATAAGTCAGGAATAATAATCCTTTTATGAAGAAGCAATCTAAAACGCAAAATTTGAAAAATCTATGAGGCTCTCCCTGACTATTGTTGCGATTTTTGTTGGGTTCCAGAAACTGTTATTAACTTTTGCCCTTTTTAGCTTGCTTACAAGGAAATTTGACTTGTCAAAATCATATTGTTGACATGGTTAACTAATTTTTCACCTGACATTAATCTTTCTTGATAAATGTGATTACATATCCATGAACTTGTTATAATTGCATTAAATAAATTCCATTTTGTGTAGCTTTTGGAGAGCAAGATACAGGAGGCGAAGTCTAAAAAAGATACTCTGAAAGCACGTGCGCAGTCTGCAAAGTTTGTCTTTGCCACCATTTGCTGTTGTGATGTCCTTTTTCCTTTGCATTGCATTATTTTCGCTTTTAATGAGCCCCTTTTTTTTGGTTGCTTTAGAACTCAAACCAAAGTGAATGAGATGCTGGGGAATGTAAATACAAGCAATGCTCTTTCAGCCTTCGAGAAAATGGAAGAGAAAGGTAAGGCATCTGAAATTAATCTTTGCTCTTCTCCGTATCTGAAGTCTCTTTTTTTATGCACTTCATTTATCAACCACCATTGCATACACTGGTGTGTACTCTCATTGATTTATTATATCTATGTATAAATAGGAAAAAAGATTGGTGATTGATAAAATATTCTAATACTCCATCCCATAATGAATATTGACATTGCTAACAATAATATTTTGAAATGTCCCAAAATGAATGTCTGCTTTCCCTTTTAAGTTAAAGAGTCAACAAGTGTGTTTTATCAATAATACTCTTCACTTTGTTCATTTAACATTGGGCCACTTTTTGATTGAAAAAAATTAGTAAGAGTGGAATTCATGGAGCTAGGAGAGGCTATATATATATATATAATTAGGGAGAGGGGGACAAATATGAAAGAAATAGACAACTGAGAGCCAAATAAAAAATTTTCATGGGACCTGAGGGAGCTATGGGCCCCCTACCCTCACCAGTTTCTTGCCATTATATGCAGAAGTCTGAAGACTGAGATATTCAGCTCAGAGCCCCTGCGAACAAAAGAAAAACAATTTGGTTCTGGTGTCTAGTTATTCTTGGAAAAACTGTGGGAGTATAAATATGGCACACCTATGCTTAACCATCGTATTTGTACATAATAATTTGTTTCATAAGTTTTTCCCATCCTCTTTTAATTCTTTTTTTTTTTCTGGTTTTAATATCCTAGAGGATTCTTCTCACAGTTAAATTTTATCCGTTATGTAGAAGTATGGTGTGCTATTCATATGCTTAAAGCAGATAAGTTTCTTGGTGTTCTAATTTTATTTTCTCTTCCTCCACTTGGAAGCCAACTCAATTCAACCCACCTTAATCTCAATCTAGTTGGAACTAGGTATCTTTCAAGAACTAGTGAGATAGTGACTTATAATCTAATGCAAGGGAAGAATATGGGGCAATTAATTCTCAACAATTAGGCTAGAATATGATGATTTTGGTCGAAACAAAATAACATATCGATTTCAAAGAAACCCTTAGAATAAAAATTTTGAATTCATAGATAAAAAGAACCATCTAAAACTAATTGTTGCTGTCCTATTTATATTAGTTAGGACAAGTCCTAATTCTATACTGAAAAGCATTCCTAATTAGCTAATACTCCTAGATCGAATAATATTCCTATTTAGCTAAATCCTAAATTAAGAAGGAAACTGAAAATTATTCCCTGATGAATTAACATTCTTTAATTTAATTAAGAATCCTAAATAAAGAAGGAAACTAAAAGAAAACTTCTTAATTACTATTGGATGTTCGTGCATCATAATCTCAAACTAGTTGAGGCTGGCTATCTTCCAAGACATAGTGACGCAATAACTTAGATACATGTACTTAATGGCTCATATTGTTACTATGTTACCATTTTAATGTATCTAAGGTTATATCTGCCTCTCTTTTTCTCATTATCATCGCATATCATTATTGTTAATATCTATTACATGCTGCATACATTGTAAGTACTAGATGCCTGTCGCTATTGCATTTTCATGGAGAAAATGAATGGTGGAAGACAGTTTTAATTTTAATTATCATCTGTTATCCCAAATATTGCACTCTTCTTTCTGAAGTGCTTTTCTGGCCTCAGGTTCACCATTTCTCCTATTTTGGAAGTGACATCTTGCTCATCAGATATATTTGGAATTCTCAAAACAACTCTTCATTATGTGATAAAATTTCCTTATTGACTAATTTATATTTAATGTCGTCAGTTCGATGTATGTTATGCAATGTGCAATATGGTTTATTGTTTTTCCTTTCTGGTTATTCTAGATTGACTTAATGCAGAAGATTTTGTTTATCATTTTTAGCACCAGTTTTGATGATGTTTTTTAGGTGCTTTTCCAAAAAGCAGTTAGAAACTGGTCTGTGATGTTTTTGAGTTTGTGTTCAAAGCATGATAAACATCTGAAAATCAATTTTCAATTACTTATTTGCTTTTGATAAAAATATTTAAGAGCTTGCTTTTCTCAGTGGCAATGTGAAATGGAGTCTTTTGTTACCCTATGTTATTGCATGGTGGAGAATAGAATTGGTACTCGGATCTAAAGTCTGAACTTCTGCTTTCTTCTTATTTTTATCTTGATAGTATTGCAAATGGAATCAGAAGCTGAAGCGCTTGGCCAGTTAGCTACAAGTGAATTGGATGGAAAGGTATCTGTTATTTTATTTCTTTCATTCATGTTGTCCTTGAAAAGTTTGGAGTCATCTGTCTTTTGCTTACATTGATCTTTAGATGCTTATATGAAGTAATGTGTCTTTTTCTTTTATTGTGAATTGTTAATTAATATAATTTGAGATACAAACATTTGCATGTGTATGCCTACCATGATCAGTGTTCGAATGAGATGGTGCGCATATTTGTGTATTTCTGATTTACTATTTTTAGAACACAAATATATTCAAGTTACTGAAATGTTGGATGCCTTTAGTGTAGGCAGTTAGGGGTCGAAACCCTTACTTCTTTCTCCTTTAACTTTGAATCCCAAAAAAATGGTCTTGGCGTCATACATTGATGCTAGCATACCAGTGAGTTCTTCTAGGGAAAGAATTGATAACTTTTTAGGATTTCTGTTTCAATTTAAAAATTTTCAATTTATTTATTTTCTTTCAGAACAGGACGTGATTGAGAATTAATGACTTTGAAAAATTGCTGTAGGCTTGATTGCTCAGGTTTTCTTCCTGTGCACAGAAATATGAATCTTTGTTATGTATTAGATATGATAGTAACTTTGTTTAATATTTGAAGTGCTCCTGTGGAACCCTATTCGCAGCGATACTTAATTATACTTGCAACTATAACTGCAATCTCAAATCAAGGGCCAATGTAATAGCTGTCCAATGTTGAAGTTGTGTCAATGATTTCATATTAAAAATGGTTGCTTTCTGGTCTCTACCATTTATATGCTTGTCACCTGTTTTACAGTTTGCTTTACTTGAGAGCTCATCTGTTGACGATGATCTTGAGAACCTGAAGAAGGAAATTTCTGGTAGCAAAAAGGTATGCCTTAGACATCTTTTATTACATGATACAATGAGAGTAATATATACGTTTTTTTCCTGGGGGACAGCTTCATCTGAACATGCCTTCGAACAGTAAATATGAAAACCCCTCGTTTTTCATTGTTGTGCTGCTTCTAAAATTTTAATTTTAGTCAGGCAATTCAGTACTGACAATTAGCAAACAGCAAAAACTGAACAGGAAATTAAATATGACAATGTCATTTAGGAATTGTGATTCTAATGAAATCCTCACTAGAGGAGATTTTCAGTGTGGGAGCTGCTACTGGTTTTTGTTTTATTTTTTCTACAAAACCGATGAAATATTCTGAAGGATTTCATTTGAGCAAGGCTTTTCCTTTCCGTTGGTTTCAGGAATGACTTTGTTTTTCCACTTTGTCCGTAAACCAGATGAAAAGGAAATTGTGAAAAATATCTATTGTTGTAAGGTTCCTTCAATTCTTTTTTTCATGTCCCCTCACCAGTTTTTTCCTGTCTTGTATAACAGAGAGGAGAACTGCCGCCTGGAAGAACAGTTGTTAGCAGCTCTGCATTTAGAGATCCTGAGATTGAGATGGAGCTCAATGAATTAAGACAAAAGAGAAAGGAATACTAAATAATTTGCAGAATCCTTACTTTGAAGTACGAAGTTGGAATAGGTCTTCATCTGTTAAAATATTAACTCTGTAGAGATGAAGGCCATTGTATAGTTATGCCAAACTTGACCGGATAGTTACCTATTTTTGCTCTTATTTTGGAACCCCAAATGGTTGCCTCTGTAATTGTAAATTTATATGCAATATATTTTTCTTCTGCAGTTATTGGTTTTATAAAATAAATTTCCCAATAAATTAGGTAATGTTTGAATTTTTGGTTTCTCACTGATTTTTTTAAAAGATAAATGAAACGTGTTTATTAAAAGTTATTTATTTTTTAATTTTTTTCTAAAATCATTTGAGAAATAAAATACATCTTTGTCTCTACGATTTTATTTTATTTTATTTTTCCACGTTAGCAATATTGATTTATTTCTCATCAATTATCTTTATAAATCATAATATCTTATCTACTGTTATTAATTGTAATTTTTTTACAAAAATAATTTCTTTTTTTAAAAAAAAATAAAAAATTATAACGGAGGAGTCCTAAATTTTTTAATTTTCGTATAAATAACTATTGTACAACAAATTTAAATCGAAAAATATTCATAATTGCATGTCAAAAGAATTCTTTATAATTTGATTATGGGCGAAATGCAGCGAGTCAGCAGTGATGGATGGCGTTGCCGTTTGTATACCGCCGTAGGCTGTTGGTCAAGCATTGGCGGCTGGACGCTCCGCTTCTTTTGCGTGCTAGAGCTACTAATAAGTGATAACTTATGCCAATTTCTTTATACATAATTAGAATATCCCTCTTCAAAGTTCAAACATGTGTATGACTAATAATATCTACCCCCCCATCTCAAAAATAATACCAATCAAACAAAATAAAAATTGCATCTTTACTTGTATTGCATAATTAGACTATTAAGAGATTTGATTTATTATTTTAGTCAAATTTTAGATATTCTTGTTGAAATTTAATGAATTATGAAATATCATTTTTTTTAAAATTTTCATACAAAAGTTTTTTTTTTTTATTTTATTTATATCATAGGTGTTCTTATGCATCGGACATGTAAAAGAAAAACATTCTCACTGAGAATTTTCTCCATTCGAAATAATCGAACACTTAATTTTTTATTTAAGGGATCCAAATCCTTTCTGGTTAAATCAATTCTGTTAATTGGAAATATAGGAAAAAAATCATAGAATTAAAAATTTACTTTATAGAAAAATAAAAAAGGAAAATCTATTTCAAGTCATAACCATATTGATATCCCATGTTTAGCCATAAGCTTAGACTTCCAAGTCTTTCAGCACCTTCGTACCCAACCCACCACCCTGCAAATGCTCAGTATCTGAATTCTCAGAAAGACTACTCAACTGTGTAGGCAATTCAAATCCACGAATCGGATTTTATAAAAGTCAAACTTTATCTCATTAAAATTTTTTATTTTTTTTTTATTTTCAAATATAATTTCTACTATCAATAGTTAATTTACTAAATATTTAGGATAAAAATATATAATTATAATTTTCTACGTACACACTTATAAGCTACCATCCCAATTGCTTCATCTCCACGATTTTTAAGCATTGGTCTTTCATTGTGTATCCAAAATATTAGAAAGATACGTTTTTAGTCAATATTCAAAACTTACAATCTTGGACTTAAATAATTAAACATAACCCCTAATTTATTTATTTTTTTGTTAAATAATTAAATTAAAATGTACAACGCCATGTATCTTTCTTTGTCTTTGAGAACGAATTTAGTAATTGTTGAGTCTTACATTATTAAATAGGACACGAGTACAATATGTGGAGGCTAACATTGTTAAATACATCATCTCACTGTTTTTTAATTTTTAATTAAAATAATAATACCAATGAATTTAAATTTCTAAATATAATTTCTGTATCATTGAAGAAAATGTAATTTACATTCTAAACGACAAAGATAGAATTACCTTGAGATGTATGCCACATTAAATGTTATTTTTTACGGTGTTCGGTAACATAACGTTTATTAAAATTGTATCGTATGAAAAATTAATTTATATAATGTTTCATGAAAAATTATTTAAACAGTTAATCTTGCCGAATAGACTCAGGAGCTATAATCTCTCCTAACTTCTCAAAATTCAATTTTTCTATCTCCAAATCTTATTTATATTTTTTAAAAATATATTAGATATTGTTTTTATTTCTATTTTTGACAAATGTTATATCCAATTTTTTAAATTTAGTATATAAAATAGTGGAATATTTTTATTTTTTTTAATTCGTGATTCAATGGTGGAATTTACACCTAAAAATTATTTTCCTAATATCATGATGTTACCAACTCCACCTAAAATGACAAAAAATGAGCCTCTTCCTCTTGTTCTTGGTCTCTCCACATAAAAATTCAAGCCATGAAGGAGTAATATTTGACTAAATTATAATATTCAATTTCAAATCTAAAACCCTAAATCTACAAGAAGCATTCAAACTACAAAAATAGTATAAATTAAATATTAAAAAGCCAATGTTTCACCTTAACCAGCAGAAGCTAAACTAATAATTTTCAGCCTGCAATATAAACATGACTCTTTCAAAAACTATTTGGTCAACACGTAACCTCCAAAACCCAACTGAAAAGCCTCTGCTACACTGTACACGTTCAAACCATAAAAAAAGTCCAAGGAAAACCCTTACACTTGTACATCTATAAATACCACCACCAACTTCACATTTTCTCATTCAAAAATCACAACCATAACCAGCAAAAGCTCTCTCTCTCTCTCTCTCTCTCTCTCTCTTTCAATATCACTCCTCGTGAGTTCTTTCATTTTTCTTCCAGCCACTAAAATCAATATGAGTTTCAAGAAACCATCTCTTCTTCTGGTTGTTTTCTTGATTTACATGGCTTTTATAAGCCAGGTTCAGGTCGAGGCAACCCGGGTTTTACCAGAAGATTTTGCAAGTGCAAATCATCTGGAGACATACTCTTCGGTTTATGAGAAGGCGAGAAGCACTATGGCTTGTTGGCTTGGAAAGCTTGCATCAGGACCCAGTCCTAGAGGCCCTGGTCACTAGCTGTTTAATTTGTTATTATATATATATACTGGAGAGCGAAAGAGAAAATTTTACAGTTACAGAAGAAAATAAAGATCGATTTTTTTTCCCCTTTAGATTCTTTGTTTCTTTAATTTATAGTAAAAAATTTACTGTAATAATAGGGATTATACTGGGGAAAGAAATTGTAATTTGTAAGTAAAACAAATTTTATTCTTTTATTTATGAATGATTAATTAGGGTTTATCTATTAATTTTGTGTTTGATTTTTAAATTATGCAGTTTTCCTTTTTTTTTTTTTTTTTTTTTTAATTATTGACTTGTAATATCAATATTGTGGGGTTAAAGCTACTGCTCAGTTTGTTTATCTTCACCCAATCATAGAAGAACGTTACACTGCTCCATGCAATAATGAAAAAAAAAAATATATTTTATTCTTTTTTAATATAACTTTTATTGTTTTCCTAGTTCAATATTATGCGGGTTCCGACACTCGATGTAAATAAAAAAAATTACAAATAAAATAGAATAATTTCTTTGAGAAATATAGATTACCAAATAAAAAGACAATTGTTGTTCTGTATTTTCTTGCGCCGCTTAAAGAGAGAAACGTGGTTAGAAATGGTGGAAATTATTTAATCAATTTAATCAATTTTGCAGCTTTGTAAAATCGCTTTCAGCAAGGTAGATAGAGATAGTAATCACTTTGCTAATGCTTTCGTTTAATTTTCAAATATATTAAATTTTTGTTATAAACTATCTAATCCAGCTCAGGGTTTAATTATAGTTAAATCTCTTTAATCTTCGCTGCAGGTGCATTCAGTGATCATTGAATCCGAGAATTCTTCTCACATACTTGGCATGCACTGTCAATTGAGCCACAATCCATAGGTCTTATTACATTAATTTGGTGTGTATGGATAAGCTCATACAGTAGGAATAGATAAATATTTTATGTCACACCATCTTATTATTAAATGCCATCAATTGATTAATTACAGAAGCCACTACAAAAAAATCGCCGATTTGCAACCGACTTATTGGTCGCAAATTAAGGAAAATCAATCGTAAAATCTAAATTGCAACCGATTTGAGACTGAATAATAATAATCGGTAAAATACTCGTCGCAAAAGTTTTTGCGACGGATATTCACATTGGTCGCAAAATTTGTGAAAAAAAATCGATTGCAAATGGCAATAAATTCGATCGCAAATTGGTAAATAGTCGGTCATGCTATATCCGTCGCAAATCGGTCGCAATATCTCTTGCCTAATAATTGATCATAAATTGTAACTGGTTGTCGCAAATTGGTTGCAATTTTTTCTTGCGCAATTTCAAAATTGGTTGCAATTCTATCGCAATGGCATTATTTAAATTTCCTTTTTTGTTGCAAATTGATTTTAAAATTATTTTACAGTGAAAAAAAATATTTTAGAAATATTTGTACAAACATTTTATAAACCTATCGAAAAACAATACAAACACACATATACACACACACATATAGTATATGTAAAGACATCATCATTCCAATAATCCAAAGAAACATCATTAAGGTATTAAGCTATAAAAAATTAAAGCAAAATAAATGATAATAACAGTCTAAAATGGTCAAAAGTCAAATCTATGATACCGATCCAATGAAGTAGCCGGATGATCTCGTGTAGTGTCCTCTGAGTTCACTATAATGTCTACAGGAGTAACCAATGTATCTGTAATATGAGAAATGAAAGATGGCATCTGTGGCCCGACAGTAGAGAACTTGCCGTTTCATGCTTTTTTCTACTGAATTCAACTCAAACTCAATTCACTGCACCAATAATATTAAAATAGAACATAAAAATTCAAATTCAAACGAACATCTCAATCTCAGTTGAACAATTGACAATCAATCATTGTAGTTAAAATTCAACACGAATAATATCAACCACATACTAAAAAACACAAAATATACACATAGAAATATCCAAACTAAAATGAAATTGTCTTCAAATCAATTAAAGTCAACTAATTAACTTTATAATCAATTAAAGTCAAATGAAAACGTACAAAAATAAAATAAATTCCATTTTTTTATTTTAAATAATGCAAAGTTTATTATAATTATAAATGAAATCAACTTTTTTCTAGATAAGAAAACATAATAGGACAACTCAGAAAAAAATGCAAATCATGATGCATTATTTGGATATTTCCCATTTCATAAAAAGGGTTTAGGACTATGAACTTTCAAAAAATTGTCGCTTATAAAAATAATCTAGCAACTAAAAATAATCTATGTTCAGTGATAACTTGCTTTCACATGAGAATTTTTTACTCAACGTTTTCAGATTTTGGTCATAAAAATAATCTAGCAACTAAGTTTTTTATGGAGACAATTGATCAATAAATTTTTGTTGATGAGTAATTAGTTAAAACAACAATAACGAAATTCTAAAAGCAACAATAACATAAGAAATGAAGGCAAAACGCCACTGATTTTTCAAAAAAAAAAAAAAAAGCAAATAAAACTTCAAATGAATGAGAAAAAAAGAAAAACCTGAATGGAGAAATGCGAACGATAGACGGCAGTGACCAACTGCGGTGAACGACAGCCAGCAAATGGAACGCGAAAGACAGACGGCGACGGACGAAGAGAGGAAAGCCACTATCGCGGAACACAGATAGGAAGAGGGAGAAGAGCAATTGCGCAAGGAAGGGAACTGATATTTGTAACCCTAAAAAACCGTGATCGAACAAATTGATCGCAAATTAGCTGACGTGGAAAAAAAAAAATCAGTCGCAAATCCATCGCAAAATTTTCAAACATCATAATACACATGGCTCTCAGGTATTCAATTATTTTGCAAACAATAAAATCCATCGCAAAATAATTAATTACTCAACAGTCGCCAATTTATTGCTAATCCGTCGCAAACTATTCTTGTTAATTTATCTCGCCAAAGTTTGAAATGGATTTACTTGCGGTCGCAAACTCGATCGCAATTCAGTCTCAAATTGGTCGCAAATTCATCACCAAGTTTGTAGTTATTTTGTAATTGCAATTGGTCTCAAAACTGTATCAAATAGGTCGCAAATTTAGTGACAGAAGTGTCCATGGCAAAATTCGATCGCAATTTGGCAATTTTCTTGTAGTGAGCAAAACATTATTATAATTTGAATAATTATGCATTTCACAACTATAAATTGATTTGATAAATCTTGATAGTCAAAACTTTTCAAAAGTTCCAATAAGCCTAAGTTCTAAATGTAACTCTTACTAATTACTATAATAATATTATTAAAAAGGATGACATTAATTACCAAAATAAACAATTTTATTTTGATAAAATTATTATTTAATTTCATTCCACCTTTGACATCCTCACAGTTGAAAAGAAAAAGAAAGAAAGAATGAATGAATGAATGACGGAAAACTACCATTCACACAATAGAACAGTGGATTTCAATTGATTGAGTACACCAACTTCATTCAATTCAATATACGTAGGACGACATCTTTAATTTGACCTTATGAACACGTCTATAATAGCAGAAAACGGCCAATAATGCAACTACACATGTAGAAGATAGAACGCACCACCCATACCAACAAGTTGAACCATCCGGTCTGACCGGTTCTACCCAACGTACGGAAAAGAGGTATATCCACAAAATTAGTTGTTGATATTTCCTAATTACCTTAGTAACGTTTAACTGTTAGCTATTTAGACAGCGTTTCATGTTATAAAATACTACATCAATTCTTAAAAGATAAAATTTTATATTAATGAACACCGTAAAAAGTAGTTTTTAATATTTTGACTAATCAGGGCAAATAAAAACTTAAATTTTAAAAATAAAAAACTTATTAAAACAAGCAAAGCAAACTATAGGAATGTATTCATTTCCTGCCAACGAAGGCAAATAAAAAAAGAACCACCACCAAGTAAATAAAGTAGGTGGGCGGAGCTCCCGGGCCAGGCCTGGCCCACCAACGGCCCAGCCTTGAGGCCAACTTAAAACTCAATTTTCTTTTTAATACCGTAAATTTCAGAACCTTCAATTCAAATATTGGCTATTCATGATAGATGTGTTCTTCTTCTCCTTCTTATTTTCTTTTGGACAGAGGGTATTCAATTATGTTCAACTTAACCTAAATTTTAACAATTTCTTTTCTTCTTTAATGAGTATATTATTTCTAAAAATTTAAGAAAATTTGTTTATATTTTTGTTTTTCATTTACAAGATGCAAAGAAACAGTTTAGGTATCACTTGAACTGCTTTTGGCAGAATCAACTCCTCTTCTTGATTTAGGAAAATGAGATGAAATTTGCAAACCTAAACTATCGGATTCTTCTTTCCGTAAAAGAATAGGGCAACAATATTCATCGAACAGCAAAAAAAATCGGATCAAATGGTTGAAAATACATCTAAATTAAGATTAAAAAATTACTATAATTACTACAAAATTCGTTTTTGGTTTTCAATTTTGACAAAAAAGGGATTTTTTTTTTTTTTTTGCTGATTACATAAACTTAATCTTGGAGAGCTTCCATCAGCTGCTTTTTGTTTCGTCTGTAAACAAGATAATTATGTATTTTGTCTTGTCATTCAATAAGTTCACGGACCAATTATGAAAATAAGTTTTTCCGTTCAGACATGCAAATTTAGATAAATGGCTTACTAGTTGAACTCAAATAAACGTACGAGCGTATTTCATTACAGTCAAGTGTCAACCAATCAGTTCAAGATCTAATAAACTGTCAATCAGATAATACAAATGACCCTTATTAAATTCAATTAATTATTTTATTTCTTATTAGCGAGAACAAAAATTTAAAAAAAAATCCAAATTGGAAAATGAAAAACAGAATATATGTATGTATGTGTCTGTTATATTTTGTCTTAACAGGTCAAATTATCTCCAGGAGCAACACCGAGTTGGTCACAATAATCAGTATAATACCCAACCCGAGCTTGAACAGTCGCAGAGTTTCCACCATCACATTCAAGAGCACCATTAATGGCTCGAATAGTAGCTCCAAAACCTTGTCCTATCACAGGTTGGACATTGTTCATCCAAAACCAAAATGCTGTTTTAAATGAAATAATTGGATCGTTAGCTACGGTTTCAGGTGAGTTTAATCCGTCGAAGCCGATGCTTTCTCCCGCGGGTCCATAGTTGAAGTTCCAAGATAGTTGAATGGGTCCGCGGCCATAGTAACCTTTGTCAGGATTGCATGGATACTGTGTGTTGTCTTCCTCACAGTAGTCCCTTGTTGCCCCATTTATCTCTTCTATGTGGCAAAAGTCTGCAACATGCAAGGAAAACATTTTAGTAATATATAAGTAATTGCGTGGTTGTGCCTGGGCTGGGCTGTGAGGGCTCCTAGCCACGTGGATGGTTGAATGTGCTCATTAGGGCCTGACCCCGAGATGTGGTTCATCCAGTGCACATTAGCATGAATGCATGACTTACTTTTCCTGTTCGAGCTTGAGGTTTGAAACCGAATTTCTCCTCAAGAGGATAGATGGGGCGATTCAAGTGAGATCTAATGTAGATCCAATTTCCTATTTACTCTTGGGATTTGGGCAGTCTAAGGGACTACAAGGGCTTTATGGACAGTTATCTCTAGAGCACAGATTTAAGTTTAGCTTCAACAAAAATAAAATGGAGCACCTAACTGCATATTTTCACGGACTAAAATTACGAGATTCCCCATTTCATATATATTTAATTTAAATATGTGTTTTCAAGCTCGGATAAAAGGTGGTAATTAGGTAAAATTTTGTCAAGAGTGGAATTCTAGCTAGCTTTTAAATTCGTGACCTTACATGTCAAATTCGCTGCTGTCATCTAATATTGTACATGTTGAATTGATAGAGAGGAAAAACTTACGTCCTGTCTCATGCGTAACATGGGCAAAGAAAGCTGCAATCTCACGCCTAGAATCCTCAGCAGAGCCAACTCTACCAAAGCGAGGATACGAATCCAAAGCCTCAAGAAAAACTTCTCGTGAATAAAATCTTTTCCCAACACAACTATCTTCAGCTTGGTCAATTATTCCATTGAAAAATTCAGGCGTTACAATTTCAGGCACTGAAACATCATTTGTAGGAGGAGGAGAAAAACAAGCGCCTTCTTGGCAACCAGTCCCACAATATTCTTCAGTTGTCCCACAAAAACCCCACCGGCTACAGCACTGATCAGAAGGGCAGCCGCAGTTTTGAGCCACTACAACTCCGGCGAGAATTCCGGCCAAAAGAATTATTGTAAGATTATTTCTGGTAGAGGGTCCCATGTTTTAGGTTAAAGAGAGGAGAGTGTTTATGGATTGTGAATAAACGAAAGGTGAAGCTTTGCATTTATAGAGTGTGAAAAATTCAGTTCCGACAAGCGGCTATCTACGTAGAAAGCGTGTATGTTCTGTGTACTATTGTGGTCTGACTTTTTGTTTTGTGTTGGATTTTGGTTTTGACTTGTTCCGGGATACCATTTTTAGTCATAGCTTTGAAAAGTCTTACTTCATTGTTCAACAGTGTGTGTCCATATAAGAAATTTTTAGGTTTACTTATTCATATCAGCTATGCCAATCAAAATTAGAAGGAGCTTCCAATCCTTACAGCTTAGAAAAACATTTGCAGTGTTTCTGACTTTAAACTTTGTTTTTTTTTTTTTTTTTTTTTTTTTTTTTTTTTTTTTTTTTTTTTTTTTT
>CANUEP010274736.1:0-65414 GCA_947857235.1 Jatropha podagrica | reverse complement strand
AAGTTTTTCTGTTCTCTTTTCAACATAGAATGCTTGACATGCCCAAGGAGAGTTTGTTGGTTCAATGAGTCCTTGTTGTAGGAGCTCATGACATTCAGCACGGGCTAAGGCTAGGTCTGAGGGAGACATTCCAAGATGAGTAGCTTTTGTGGGATTAATGTCTTCATTTAATTTGAAAGGAAGGGAGATGAAGAATTCTGGATTTTTATATAGAGGAGAGGAGTGTTTGAAGGTAAGGTGAGAGTCAGCCCAACATGAAGAGAAAAGTTCTCTAATGTGAGCAAAATCTAGAGGAATAAGGGACACAGAGAACTGGTTGGGACTGTTGGTGTATGGTTTGAACTGTCTTTTATAGTTAAGACCAGAAGGAAGGATTTAAAGATTTTGGGCTAAGTGGTAGGTATCAAAACCAATGAGAAGATCACGACCAAAGAGATAAGACCCAATCACATGAGTCCATATAACACAATCAGGAAAGAATTGGAGACCAATTCTTTTCTTGGTGATCATGGTGGTTTGAAACCGTTTTCCATCTGCAGTTGAGAAATAAAGGATTTTCTTTTTCCAATAGTGAGCAGGAAGAACATCAGGATTGATCATTGTACAATGGGAACCAGTATCAAATAGTGCAGTAACAGCAACAGGTTTCTCATACTTATCAGGAAGTATATGCATTGATATTAAAGGGACAGGATGAAAGAACTGTACAGAACTGATTTCAGGTGAGGAAGGAGGATCTTCTATAGATTCTGGGAAAGATACAGGAAGTAATATTTGAGATGAGGATTTTAAGGAATTTGAGACTGAAGGTGTAAGGATTTTACAAGGGGAAGATACCTGGGGAAACCAATAAGATATTTCATTAAAGGAGAGATCAAGAAAGGGATCTGGACTAAGAGGGAGAGGAGATAATGGACATGAGATGTAGTCTGGAGACTTAGGAAAAATAAGGTCAAGAGGTTCCTGTTTTATTGTGTGTGTAGGAGTAATAGTAAACACAGAAGCAGGGTCTTCATCAGATTCAGAATCTGAATCAGAATCAGAATAAGGAAGAGCAAATAGGGTGTTAGGAGAGGCAACTTCTTCTTCAGAGAAGATAGATTCTAGATCATGATCAAAATCATAATCTGGACATGAGATTTTGAGTTGGTGAAGAAGAGCAACAGTCTGTTTTGGCTTCTTTGGACAGTTACGAGCAAAGTGGCCTTTCTTGCCACAGATATAACATCTATCAGTTTTCTAACGATGAGGAGACTTTTTTCTAAACCACCTCATTCTTTGAAATTTGTGTTTCTTCTTAGGAAAGAAAGCAGGCTTCTTAGAATGTTTATTAGACTTTGATTTATGAGGGTGACAAGTACAAGAGGTATCTTTACATTTGGTTGTAAAGGGACGAGGACAAGCCTTTTTGAGGAGATTATCACCTTTAGAGATTTTCTGGAAAAGATCTTGTTGGGTACATAATCTTTCAATAGAGGTCAAGGTGAATTGCCAGATTTCACCTAGAGTGATATGGGAGATTTCTCTACCAGTGTTTCGAAGCATGTGTTGCACTTCAGGTTAAATGATAGTAGGCAAAGAGGAAATAAAAGTGAACTTCAGATTGTCATCTTTGGCACCACCAATTTCATGATACAAATGATTCATTCTTTTATAATGTTTTTCAAGATCACGAAATTTGAGAGAGCAATACTTTCTATCAAAGAACTCTTGTTTGTGTTGTTGGAAGATTAACTGATGGTTTTCAAGAAACTGTGTATGAATAGTAGAGAGGACAGCACTGATAGTTTCTTTAGAAAGAAACTTTTTTGCTCATATTCAGATAGACCACTGAAGAACCATTCTCAAAGAGAGCCAGTGAATCTGGAGGAGAATTCCGCAAGAAATTTTTTCAATGTATTCTGAGGATTTGTCATTTGAGTATCAAGCCAAGCATTGAACTCAAGAATTCTGCTTCTCCATTTACCAGGAGGGAGATCATCAAAGGTGAACTAAGGTCCTGAAGTAGGACGAGGAGGATTTAGAATATCTTGAGGAAAAGGTGTTGGAACATCATCAGAATCAAATGGATCATCAGGATGTTCAACTTTGGGTTCTTAAGGAACATTCATCAAGATTGGAGGTATTTTCAAAGAGGAGGAAGAAGATGAAGCAGAAGACAATGAGGTTTCATCATCACTAGAATGAGGTGATGTGGGAATAGCCATGAACTGGGAAAAGGCAGGGCCTTTATCTTTAGGTTCTGATGAAGGTTTGGACTCTATGGGGGGAACAGGAGTTGTTTGAGAAGAGGAAGAAGAATGTAGAGAAGTGGAAGACCTGTGTCTGCGAGGTTTTGGAGGTTCTCTGGGAATGAGATCAGAGATAGAAGGGAACATCTTTGCATGAGTGATAGAAGGGGTATAAGTATAAGTAGGTGTAGGAGAAAGGTATGAAAAGGGGAAAGAAGGTGGAGGAGGAAAGAAGGATGGTTGATCTTTCTCAATCTGTTCAAGCTGTCTTCGGAGTTGTTTAATTTCTTTTTCTTTCTCATAAAAGAGGGGAGAGGAAGGATTAGTTTCAATGAGAAAGTTGAGATCTTTATCAAGCTTAGAGATTCTTCTAAGAAGGTCAGAATGCATTTGTCTAGCTTCTTATTGGAAAGAAGAGACTGAATGGTCATGTTTTTGCGGGGCTTGATTTATCTTACTATCAATCTTCTTGAGATAATGGTTTTGAACGACAGCATTAGATGTTTACCAGTTTAGTACTTCTTCAGAAGGTGACAAAGGAGCAAGATTGCCAGTTGGCAAAACTGTAGTTTGTCTAATGTATGGGCTGGCAGTTACACGAGATTGAGAATCTCGGATAGTCTCCAAAGGAGGGAAATCTCTTTCTTGTTATGTTATCATATAATAATAATACTCATACAAACACAGTATCGCGTTAATTATACAATGACTGAATATGTAATTCAATCTCTAAACTTTAACAAAAACAACAAGTGATGCCTTAACTTTTTTTTTTTTAATCACATGTCTCTCTATATTAAGAATAATAATTTTGAACATTTTTAACTTTTATACATGAAATATTAATTTGGTAATTGAAGATTTTATAAGATTTTTCGTAAGAAATACAGACATAAATTTATATATTAAATCATTATTTAATGAATTTTAAAGCATTACATAAATATTCTCCAATAAATAAGTAAAGATTTATTTTTGAAAAAATGATTATTTTTTTCATAATTTTGTGTATGTCTTTTTTCTAGAATAAATGTTATTATCTTGGAATTAATGGAAAAAGAAAAAAAAATTCATTTTTTGTGTATATACCAAATTGAATGTTCAGTGTTAGGCTTAAGACTTTGGGCAACCCAAACACAGAGCAAATGTCTGGGACTTGACTTGAAGACTAAGGTAAACTCCAAATGAACTTGCCTTGCACGACTTTCGAACAATTGCTATAATTAAATTATTTATGTGTTTTTATTTAAAAAGAAAAGAATAAAAAGACTATTTACATTTTGTTTGTATATGGGAAAATTTTTCTCAAATTTCTAAAAACAAAAAAAATATAAAGTTGATCAGACAGAGAGTTTCTAAATAGAGATTCTATTTAGATTATTTAAATGATTTTATTTAAAAAGAATAGAATGGTTTAATGTATAAAGTATTCCAAACTTTACCTGTTTTGCAATTTCACTTTATTTTGATATTTCTGTCAATTTCAATTTCATTTTAATTTTGACTTTTTATAGTAATAATATTTTCAATATAATTAAAGGATGAAATTGCAAATAAATAAATATTCTCATTATTTTTTTCAAAACATTAATAATAAAAATAAATTTTTAAATGTTTTTTGGATATCAAACTATATTACTATATAATATTTGAGACATGTGCAATTAAAATAATTAAAATTTATTTATTTATTTGTTACTAAATGTAAATGAATAATAATTTGACTACATAATCTATCCAGAGGATTACTACAACTAGAAGTTTTTTTTATCGTAAAACATCTAATTAACTAATAAACTAAAGTCTAATAAAATAAAAAAATGACATAAAAATTAAAAATAAATTCAATTGATATAATTTAAATTAAAAAGTCAAAATTGACATTTTTTAAATTTCAAAATATAACATTCATTAGAATTGTCCTATTTTCAAAAGTCGGTTTAACGACCTCATATAGCAATCCGATCCAAGGAAACCAAATTGCAGTTGTGAGTGACATAAGCATGACGTGTCCTACAGCACAACAACACTTGTCTTCCATTCCATTTATTGTGGCATTAGATGCGCTGAAAGGCAAGTGAATCACCACAGTTGGTGCAAACAATCAAGCAATGATCTAACGGTAGTAATTGTCCCAAGACAGAAGTCCAAGTGCTTAAGACCAAGTCGCGGTTAAATCGCGGTGCTTCCAGTAATACGATTAAATTAAAAGATTTACGTTGTGAGTGCCCAATACAAAACCATTTCATATAAATGAATTTAAAATGTTTAAATTTAAATAAAATTTTCATATATAAAATAAATTTAAAATTTAAAATTTATTTGTTCTTCTAAATATTTTCAGCATAATAATTTTTTTAAATTAGGATGATGAAAAAATTTGTCATAAATACTTAAATTGTTTAAATTTGTAAAATTTATTTAAAAATTTCATATTTTTTAATTTAATTTAGTTATATTCAAGTCTATATAATTAAATCATAGAATTTAATTTTTATATTTTTAATGAAATATAAAAATTTAAATCTATAAATAAATTTCACAAAATTTTGAAATAATTTGAAATAAAAACTTACCTTAAATTATGACATTTTTATATATTTTTAAAAAGAATAATCTTTATATTTTTATTATTAATCCAATTTTAAAATAAAAAATTAATTAAATATTATCTTTCACATTTATAGTTTAGAAAAAAATTAAAAAAAGAATAAACAAAAATTATGATTTAACTTTATGTATTTTTAATTAACTATATCTTTTAACGTATATGAAAGTCGAGGAGGATGATAAAATAAAAAATAATATCTTTAAGATGACAATATAATAATGTATATGTTTGTGAAAAATGTAATAATAATTATTCTACATATATTCTAATTAGCGAGCAAGCATGATTATGACGGTTGTGGGAGCAGGGGATAATACCCCAACCCCACCAACCACAAACGCAACCACTTCAAACGGCTGAGATGTCAATATTTCGGCCCGGGAAATAGGTGAACTTTTCCTTTCATACTCTCTCGTCTTTTCTCTATAAAATAACATCTTCTTCTGCTTACTTTTCTAATCGTCGCAACGATCCCATCTTTGTTTTCCCATCCGCTTCTCTCTCTTTCTTCTCACTCCATTTTGAAAAAAGAATAATGGGCAGCGTTGAAACAGAGAGAACTACTGTTGGATGGGCTGCAAGAGACCCATCTGGGATTCTTTCTCCATATACCTATACTCTTAGGTAATTCTTGATTCAGTTCTATTTATGTTCATTTTTCCTGAAATATTTGTATTAGTAATTTCATATTTCTCTATTGCTTCGGCAAATTTTATTGTTTAAATGCAGAAACACTGGCCCAGAAGACGTTTTGATAAAGGTTATCTGTTGTGGAGTCTGTCACACTGATATTCATCAAGTCAAAAATGATCTTGGCATGTCACGCTACCCTATGGTCCCTGGGTAGTCTCTCCATCTTCATCTTGGCTTTTTATTTTCGTAATCAGGATTTTAATGTTTCATGTATTCTGATAATCGTGTGGATCATGGTACTTTTTTACTTATACAGGCATGAAGTGGTTGGTGAGGTGGTGGACGTAGGATCAGAAGTGACCAAATTTACAGTAGGAGATGTAGTTGGAGTTGGAGTACTTGTTGGATGCTGCAGGAATTGCCATCCATGTAAATCAGATATTGAGCAGTATTGCAACAAGAAAATCTGGTCTTACAATGATGTTTACACAGATGGAAAACCTACTCAAGGCGGCTTTGCCCAATCCATGATTGTAGATCAAAAGTAATTATAACCCAACTTCATTTTTATCAAAAACATTATCGTTATTGACTTGAAGGGGAAAAAAATCAATTTCCAAAAATTGGGATTTTCTGATAATTTCTAAATCCTCAAATAAAATTGGTTATCAGGTTTTAATTTCTGATTTTCTGCACTACAAGGCAGATATTCGATATTGAACCTGTCTGAAAACTGTATTTTTTAAAATTATTGGGAGTGTGTTTGAGATCAAGGGTTGCAAAAAGCTTAAAATTTTTTATGTGCTTGCAGATTTGTAGTGAAAGTACCAGAAGGGATGTCACCAGAACAAGCGGCACCCTTATTGTGTGCTGGGGTCACAGTTTATAGCCCACTTAGCCACTTTGGGTTGAAGCAGAGTGGTTTAAGAGGAGGGATATTAGGACTTGGAGGAGTAGGGCATATGGGGGTGAAGATAGCAAAGGCAATGGGACATCATATCACTGTGATAAGTTCTTCAGATAAGAAGAGAGTGGAGGCATTGGAGCATCTTGGTGCTGATGAGTATTTAGTCAGTTCAGACACAACTAAGATGCAAGAAGCTGCTGATTCTCTTGATTATATAATTGACACTGTGCCTGTTGGTCATCCTCTTGAGCCTTATCTTTCTTTGTTGAAACTTGATGGGAAGCTGATTTTAATGGGCGTTATTAATACCCCATTACAGTTTATCAGTCCTATGGTTATGCTTGGTGAGTCTTTTTATGTCTCTCATGATATTTCTAATTTAAAGATAATGGAGAAAGAGTGATATTTTTTTTGGGGGGAGTTTCGACATGCAGATTGACAACAGATACTGAAGATCTTTTGCGGGAATTTACTTTCCAATTTTTCTCTTCAACTGTTAGGTTTAGATAACAATGAATGTTAAGCTTTTCTATATGATTATATTTGATTGCTCCTTGCTCCTTTTCTATATATACACGGTGCGTCTTTTTTTAAAACTTCTGATTTTTTATTTTGTTAGTAGTTTCTGATTAACAAAAGAGATATCAATATTCATTTGAAATAAATAATTCTTTTAGATTTATTTTGAAAATTCACCCTCATTTCGATCAATTGTCTATTACAATTTGAAAATTTTGTTTCTTGGTGCAATTTTGTGTAGGGAGAAAGATTATTACAGGAAGTTTCATAGGAAGCATGAAAGAAACAGAGGAGATGCTTGATTTCTGCAAGGAAAAGGGATTAACATCAACGATTGAAGTTATCAAAATGGATTACATCAACAAAGCTTTCGAAAGGCTGGAGAAAAACGACGTGAGATATAGGTTTGTAGTGGACGTTGCAGGCAGCAAGTTTGAAGAATGAAGTTGATAAATAAACGACAATCAAAAAACTCAACTTAAAATGCTCTGTGTTTTTGTGGTCTCTCTGTTTGTTGGTAATAAAACAAGGTGAAGTGATGTGTTTTGGTTTTGGAGTTGAATGCATTGTGGCTGTGGTGATCTGTGCTGTATTTTCATATCCTCTGACAACGAAAGATAACCAACTTTTTGAAATTTAAGGTAAAGGATATTTAAATTTTTGAAAAACATGTATCAATATGGTAGGTGAAGGATCTCTTTTCTTTAATTTTGTTCACTTCACTCACTAATTATTCCTATGAGCAAGACTTACAAACTAATTCCTAATGAGATTACCAACAACTATTAAGTAGAATGTGGGAATTTAGGAGGAAAAGGAGAGAGCTACTCCCACCTTTCAGGCATTAAACAAGCGGTTAGAGCCCACGCCATAAACCATAACTAAATTTAAAAAAAAAATAAACAAAATATAAAAAAATTTGACAGCCTACTTAATAATAAAAAATTATTTAATTTAATTTTAATAAATAAGTGAAGCGGGTTATAAAGAAAACCAATTGCTGTGACTTAAAAAGTAATAGCTTTTGTATTCATTATTAAGAAAATATAAAATCGAAATGGAAATTCCTAAATTTACTCTTTATTTTACAGCAATCGTAATTTTTGTCCGACAAAAAGAAGAAACAGTGATATTATTTTATTATATTTGATTTATATTAAATAATTTATTTTTTAGATAAAAATAATCTTGTGGATATTATTTTTAGAAAGATAAACATATAGCGGCCCATAATAATTGAAAGGAAAGCCCAGTCTAAAACAATAACTCGAAAGTAATAATAAAATCAAGATAAAATAACAATAACAATTAAATGAATTATTAATGAAATTAATTTCATTATTGTTTTATAATTTAAATAATCATTAAAGACATTTATATTTATAATTAATTGACGTGTATAAATAGATATGTATGTATATGTACGTAAGGCTACTGAAAATTTTGAACATAATTAAAAAGGACATAAAAGGAAAAATATCTTTGGGTAAGAATATAATTAATAGCAAATAAAATGGTTAGATTGTAAAATCGCAAAAATAGTATAGTTGTGACAGTAATTAAGTACTAGATAAAAGGACAGTGTGTAATTAATAGATAATAAAGGGCAGAGTGGGAAAAGCACTGTTAATGCAATAATAATAATAACAATAATGCCACAATTACTATATGTTTATTATATAGTATCGTTCTATAACATGAAGTAAATAAAAGTTATATAAACTAAGAATATTATCATACTAATTTATTATATTTATTACACGTCAACCGATTAGAATCTTATTTCTCAAAATAAAATTATTATACTTATAAAACTAATTTTCTCTTATATTTAAGTCTATTCGACAACTCAATGTATAGGCACTTTTACTTTCATATTTGAAAAAAAATTTTCAAAACATTAAAATATATTTTTAAACTAAAATTCTAATACTTTTAAACCAAACTTCAATAATATCAGTGCTGCAACTAAATATATTTTTAAACTAAAATTCAATATTATCAATATTTTCAGTACAGCTAAACAATAGAAAATCAGTTATGGGAAAAATATATTCTAACAATAATTTTCTGAGATACAAATGCAGTCTTCATTTTTTGAAGAGAAAAAGGCCTCAATCTCATCAAAATTGTAACTTTCCCTTTTTCAAAATATTTAAGAAAAAATAATAAAATACTATTTTAACACAATTTTTATATATCATTCTTTCTTTATTGTCTCTTATGTCATAATGAATGCAAATGCGACATGTATGACAATCTTTCTAGAACAGGAGACAGGAGGAGTTCCTTTCCTCTAGTTATAAGCTATAATCATCAACTATTAGAAGCAAAATCAGACATTCTAACATGCAGCAGTTGCCTCCCAAAATTAAAGGTAAAAATAAATAGATAAATAAATAAAGCCAAACAGTTGGAGTGCAAGAAAGAAAAACTTTTCCTCACAAACTGAGATTCAGAAGTTTCGTCTAATTCTCCTACGATTTAAATAACAGAAAATCCAATATTCAAAAATTGCATCGAGAATGAATGCGAAAGTGGAAACAGGGCAAATAGGATTATCAGAATCAATTTTATCAGACCGAGTAGAAAAAAACAAATTGGAAAATACAGAATTGATAGCTTATGTATCCACTTGATCAATAATACTACCTAAAAACTACCTGACTTTCAGTTGTTCTGATTTCCATTTGTAAGGGAATAGGACTACAATGAAAGCAACAAAGATTTTTCAAAATGCAAACCTGCCTTTTACTGTTACATGCATGCAAAAGAATTCACGATCTTCTCACAATTGATGCAGTCTCCAATCTATCCCCAACCTCATCGTATGTGCTATTTTGAAGTGTTAGCTTAGTAAATCACATCCTTTGGCTAAAGTAAATGTTCATAAAATATCTTGAAGGATTGAAGCCACTTAAAATCACTGCAAGCAGTTCGAAAGAACTAAAAGTTGTAGCGAGACTTAAGAAGCCAAAGTGAAGACCAAAATAGAACTTGTTGCTTTTTTATACTTACAAATAGGAGACAGGACAATGACAACACCAATTGGATACAGGAAAAAGGTTGTCCTCTCCAAAAATGGTAGAACTGCAATATAAGACATGATAGCAGTAAATTAACTAATAAAGGGGCGAAAATGTAGCTGTTTTTTACTGAGAAATTCACCAACTTGAGATTGAATGTACATCCAAAATTAATTGAACATGACTAGCGATAATCTTTGTCTCAAATATCTGCTCTGATCAAGTTAATATCCATGCAGAGCAAAGTATAACCAAATCACTAAGCAAAAAATCAATGGTACTTTTTTTGTATGAAATGATAGGTTCTATTTGCATATGAACAAGAGTATGCACATCATTTCACCAGAACATTCAGTTACTTGCAAAACAAGGATAGCATGAGATGACAAAAATTTAAAGGTAACTATTAAACATTCAATGCAAACAAAGCAAATGGCTATGATTAACAAGCATTTTATGTTGTCTTAGTATACTGGTATTATTCCACTTCCACAAACTTCACTTCAAGTTTCCAAGACAGCACCTTGCTCTAAATCTTTGAGAAAATAAGAAAATAAAATAAGTCATGACTGTCATATAAGAGGTTTGCATTTATAGGACTGGGTGGACCACTTTCTAAAGCAATCTAACACACATTATACAGAGAGCATGTGCAGGAATAAACCTCAAACCAGAAAACAAGGGCCAGTTCAATCAAAGTTTGGAACATTCAATTAGATAGATGGCCATTCATCAATGTTATTTCTTTACAAACAATCCCTAAATATTTCGCACAACAGTAATCTCATTCTGGATCCTAGAAGAAAAATAGTTCAGGAAAGCCAAACAAATCAAATATGAAGAAAAGCTTAAAGGATTCACTTAACACATTAAATTTTTTTTTTTTTTTTTTTTTTTTTTTTTTACTACTGCCAAGATATTTCTCATTTTATTCAAAAATTACTTACCATCATAACCTAAAAAGTTGAGATAATGGTAGTATGAGGCTGCCACCATGAAAAGCAGATTTGACAGCAATACAGGTATGAAACCATGGGCTACCAAAAGTGGGGACAGAAAATAATGCACAACTGTGACAAAATCAAGACGTAGTTAACATTCTGGTAGAAAGACCTGAGGATTGGAAAATTACAGACCAAGACAAGTAGCAATTACCGTAAAGCATAACAAACATTGGGAAGAAAGAATTGCAGTGCACGTCAAATGCATAAAGCCTTCAACCAAAGAGGAGAAGGAAACAAAAGAGAGGAAGTCAGAAATTTCAAAAACTGAACCTCTTAGTAACTTGCAAAAAGTTGTAGGCATATATAAACAAGTTTTCCCATGCTCATAGTTATTGAAAGCATATTTCCAAGTAGTGGGAACCAATAAGTTTTCTGCACTTGCCATTCAACTCGTTGCTCAACCACATGGCTATTTGGAGCCTCCTCCTTAAGGTATGCATTAGTCAGGAACCTGAACGGAATTGACAAATGGAACAACAATCATGCCAGCATGCTGAAACAAAGGATATACAAGGTCTAACCAAATATGTAAATTAAGGAATTCAAGAAGTGAAATTTTAATCTCGAATCCTACAAAAAAAGAGGCAAAATTATATACCTTTAATTCTACTTATTAGGGATGAGAAAATCCAGAATCGCATTCTGTAATTAGCATTGGAATCTCAGAAAAATTCCAGACACCACTAAGGCAATTAATTCACATCCAGATTGTGAAACAATTTGGAAAACTGGAGACAACACTTAAAAGTAATTCACTAATTCTAACGTATTTAACTAAATACCAATCGATCAATTAATCCTGTTTGAGAGAAACTTCCGATGATAAGTGGAATGCCAAAATTTGACCGTCAACTTTCATTGTAGTTTCAATTTTGTCCTCCTTGTTTAAGATGTTTCAATTTCAACCTCCTAGTTTGACATTAGACAATGGATGTTTCAATTTCTCTCTCATAGTTTCCACTTTAGAACTTGCCAATGTATTCCTTCATTTGTTTGCATTTACAGAAGCATATAATTGATGTCAACTAAAAACAGAGCACACAAAGAAACTTGAAAGTGATTGGAAGTAGAAGAGAAAAAGCAGATTTTGCTTATTGAAAGTGCTAACTTCATAACCAACACATGAGCATTACGATGGTGACACAATCTAATATTGTTGGCATCAAAATTATATTTAGTAGGAAGGGAGGTGGCTCACCAACAACATGTAGCCAGAACTGCTCCAGTAACTAAAAAATGGAAAAGCAATACAGAAATAACTACAAAAACAGCATGTGCAGCACTATGGTCATACCTGAAATAAAAATTAGAGATTAAGAAGATAAGATTTTGCTCAGCAGGGAATAACAAAACTCATGGATAAAACAGGAGAAAAGAGAAGTCTCAAACAGTAAAATAAAAGATGGAAAATCCCAAAAGAAAATGATTGTAAACTTGCTTAATTTGGAAGTTAGACATAAGAAAAAGAACTGTTGACTCTGCCCTGCCACAATAACCTCACTAGCAGGCTTTCTCTACAAGCTGTCAGAATGGTTTCAAATCCTATAATTGGCTCCATCATTTTACCAGCAACAGGTAAAAGGTGGGCAACGGAGTACCTGGTGTTTACTCAATTAACCCAAGAAGATGCTGTAGGCCATGGTTTCTCAATATCATCATCTAAAAGAACAAATAAAATAAAATGAAAAGCTTGCAGCATTGCCTGCTGATACACGTGCTAAGTTGCTTGGCAAAAGTTTAGATTCCAAACTCCAATACATAGCATTGTGCAATCATGCATACACATAATAACCATTGCAAATTCAGCATTAAATAAAGCCCCTAACAAGAGTTCCTGAAAGGATTTCTCGCAGAAACCAGGCAATAACTTAGCATCACTTATTAATTACTGATATCATAACAGCAGTTCATCACATTTTCTAGTACCCACAGGAAGGAAGAAAGCAACTTACGCAGCACAATAAGCCAGAGTGGCAACTGCCAATAAGAGACTGCAGATTACAACAAAAGCCGGGTCATCACGTGCCCACTGATTCTTGGTTTCTGCACCAAAAGGAAAGGCAACAATTCAAATTTTTACCCTATTTACTAGCAGCAAAAGTTGCCTATGTTACCTCAAACAAGAGGGAAAAAAATTACCAGAAACATCCTCAAATCGAAAATTCATTCAACAATTGCATGAATGGCAAAAAAATTAACTAAGAATATGAACTTTTTTCTTCTACCTATGCACATTTGAGATATTTAACTGCCACCAACATTAATCCTATTGCAACATACTCGTGTAATTTCCAGCAACATTAACCTTGTAGGAATATTAACACAACACACAAGCACTAGAACTGACAAGAACAAGATTTATGTTTCAGATGAGATTTAGCCAGCCCCAAAATAACTGATATAACTCTTTCCTACAATTTTCTTCCTAAACTTACCAAATAGGCTTATTTTCTTATACTCTGAAAACTTACACTACTTCTGAAGAGGTGAAATCGATATCTCATACTTAGTATTGGAACACCAGATATCATCCTTATTATTGGAAGGCCAGATACAATGCAGAAAAATGTAAGGTACAGTTACTTTATTTGAATCTTACTTTGCTTAATGACACAATCCATTTTATGAGAACAAATGCTATTTTCCAGCTATTTTCATTTCAAAACCCATAGAAGTGGACTTTTATTTTTACCTTTTAATTTTATTTTCCTTTGTACTATTGTTTGTAGATATGCCAAAAGGGAAAAACCATTAAGCATCTAGTCAATGAGAATATAGAATTAAGGTCTCAGAGGGTTAATTGAAAAATTATCATACTAGTTCTAGTAGATTCATTTATCTTATATGGTAACCAACCTTCTAATAATTTCTGTACTCATAACAATTTCCTGTATATTTCAACAATATCATTGAATTTCTGTATGTTCAGCTGAACTTCATATTTCATTGTCTTAGGACACATAAAACAAAATATAACACTTAGAGAAATACTTGACAAGGACTACTTCCAAGAACACGAGAAAAATTTCAGGAACTTTTGCACAACCGCAAAGCTAAAAATTCAAGCTGTCGATCCTCTAAAAGAAGTGAAGGATGTAATCACAAAACAGAAGAATCATAATTACCAGCAAGAATAGATATTCACTTGAAACATCAGCTTGTTATCCTAAAAAAGCAATCATATGACATAGTCTGAGAACAAGCAATGATGATTAAGCATATTCGAAAAAATTTGCCCTAACCCTCCATTCCACTCATCTTTTCCCCTTCCTCTTTTTCTTTCTCTCAAATTCTCTTCCATTTTCCAAGAAAAATCAACAAACTGAGAGAAAATGCAGTAGAAAGAAAGTGAGAGAAAAATTGAGGGAAATGAATAGATTGGAGATGGAGTAAAGTAGGCCATTAAACTTTTCCACTCAAACACTTGATTGTAAAAATCAAAAAACAAAATATCAAGCACTAAAAAATCTAATTATTTGGTTCTACTGCATATGGAGGTTGCTGTAATTTTGAAATATATTTTTCTCGTCTCTAACACAAAATCACTGTATACTGTTATGATAGCCTATGAATTAAATCATAATGGTAAAAAATTTTCTAAAAAAAGAATGTCAAGTTTTGCTGGAAAATAAAATACAAGTAATCATGTAGTGTAGCCCCATAAATAGTTCTTTTCAAGACCACCTAAAATAAAATAAAATAAGGTTGCTGGATAATCGACTTACGTTTATGATACTTAGTGTGCTGATAGCTGCCACATCATCCAGAAACACATGCAAAATCCAAAATTACTTGATTAGAAATTTCCAACTAGTGAACCAATAGAATGATTATACACACACAAGACTGTATCATCTTATAGATAAGTTTTCCACATTGTAAACAACAACACCATTTAATCATGCTGCTTATAATTCTTTCACTAAACATAAATAGGTTAAGGCTTTATCCAGGGCCTCAGAAACATAGGAAGGGGTGAATGACTAAATGCACTTGAGAAGATTCTGAATTTTGAACTCACAAATCAGAAAAAACAGCTTCTGCTGAACAGTGAAATATTTTGAAGCAAAGAAAAATAATTTTTGACAGTAAAAACATAGCCTTTTGCAGCAATTCAAAATCACCATTATAATTATCTTCAGGAAAAAAAAATATTATGTTGAGAATAGTTTGGTCCCCAATGACGCTGGAAATTAGGCATGACCAAAGAATGAGCAATAAAATGATAGCTTGAAAAGCAACGAAAATGTAAGGCAGCATCTATTAGTTGTTCTTTCTCCTGGAAGGTTAGTCTCTAAAGATACATACAAAAATAGATTGACGACTTGGATTAATGACCTAAGAAACATATATATCATTTGCAACCACATTTTTTATGGTCAATTATATATGAACCTAGTTCAATATTGTGTCGACTACAGCCAGGTCAAAAGTGTGAGTCAAAGCACCCAAATGTTTTTATAGAGTATATTTTACTCATAATACACAGACACAGACACACACACACACACACACACACACACACACACAAAGTAATTAATAATTATTCAATTTATTGAAATACCAAATTGAGATCTTTTTTACAAATGATTTTTTTAGGAAGAATAGACAGAATCCTATCTTCTCCCTCCACTGTATATAGCTCTCTTCCCATATAATATGCATAAAATATAAGTTCATTTTCCCCAACCATGGACTGGAAACCTCCTGCACTTCAAACCTTTTCTATGCATTATCCATTATTGGTGTCAGCATTTGGAATGTTTTGAGTTTTGAAAACATCTTTCATAGAGTATCATAACTTATACAATGTCAAAGGAATATGTATATATCAACTGATACTTGAAATAAATTTTTGGATTTTTTTTTTTTTTATTTAGCTCTAATAACAAAAGAAAAAGAATAAAAAGATAATAATGAACTACACCTTAAAACCAATCATAGCGGAAGTGAAGAGAGACAGAAATAAGAAGGAATCTTACACAACTTTTGGTGAGGTGCAAAGGTGAAGCATTTGCCAGAAAGTATATTCAATATCCATTTGTTGCCACTACAATGAACAACGAACCAAAACAATTAATATAAAATAAAAAACTGTTAAGAGCAAAGTCAATAGATTAATTTACAATACTGATGCTCATAAACTCATGCAAGAGAGGCCAAAAGCGAAATTGCTATATATACACACAACCACATTAATCAATAATTATTACAAATTGCAACAAGCTTTGATAAAAACGTTTAACCACTAATGAATTACCATTGCCAACTGTGATCCGGACACGGTGAATTTTACAATTTATAATTTAAGATTGCAAAGGCAAATTCAACATTTGCAAGCAATGGGTGAGAAATTTTGAAATATTAACTATTGGATCCAATTGAGATGAGAAGTTAAAGTAGAGTGGAAATCAGATCTTGAGAGAAGAGATGCAGACCTTGACAATTCGCCGGAGGTACTGAGGAAACATGGAGTTAGGTCGAGAACTAGAAAAGGATGTACGGACTTTTGACGACGTTGGCAACATCTCTCTTCCTTCTCTTTGTTAAGCAGCTCTGCTGTTCTTTCTTCTTCTTCTTCTTCTTCTTCTTCTTCTTCTTCTTCTTCTTCGATTTCAGGGAAGGCGGGCAGATACCTGATCGACGATCTGAGGAGAAACTTTTTCGCTTCTGTTGAGATGGTAAAACGACGACGAGGAGTCGACGATTTGTTGTTAATCGTTCTCCAATTTCCTCTCAGAGTTCAGACTCCAAAATGACTCTCTGATGGGGCAATTTTGGGCCAATTGTTTGGCCCGGCTGTTTGTAAGAACTAGGAGACACCCCTGTGGATTGGATCTGAAAAAAATAATAGTAGTGATTAATATAATTCAACTTAAATCCTACTTTGAAGTTTTTTTCTAATAATTAATTAATAATAATACTTCAAAATTACAATATTTATTTATATTTAAAATAAATTCAGTTATGTTTTGACATGCATCATTGGTATTGGTTGACGCGTTAAATTGCCAAAAAATAATTATTTCATATCTGAGATACTAATTTTAATACATAATTCAATGCTTTTATCATTCAAGTTTCATTTTTTTATTTTTGGTTCAAGAAACAACTGATGATGGAGATGAAAAAAAGAAAATAAGTTCATATTTATTTTATTAAAAGGTATTATAGTTTTTATTAGTATTTATGACACGAAATTAAATTTTGGAGACTAAATATGTAATATGTAAAAATAGAAAAATAAATTAATTAATTTTGTAAAAACTCAAGATGAAATAATTATTTTTCCAAAATATAAATTCTTAAGATAAAAAGATTAATATTTAAAATAAATTTCAATTTTCAACGTGTTATGGTTAATTAATAATTAAGATTTCCATTTGTATTTTTTAAACCTAAAATGTAACTGATTAATTTTAAAATGATGGGTTATTATTTTTTAATGAAACAAATTAGATTATAATACTGCAGTAATAGTTTCTTGGACGGAAATATTGGGAATTTGAAACAATTTTTCTTTGAATGGAGAAACTATTTAAAATTTTGTAATTTAATTGATATACTATCATCTATTTTGATTGTATAAACTTTATTTGTTATTAAAAAGTTTAAAAAAATCATTTAAAATTAGTAATTTTAAAAAATTAAAATTAGGTTATGCTCATGTTTAAATATTTGTGTTAGACAAGACGTATAATCTGTTAACTTTAATAGTGTATAATATCTTCAATTCAAGTGAAAATTTTATTAACAGTAAATAGTAACTTATGAAAACTTTCAAATTCATTAGTTATTATGTAAACAATATTTGGTTTAAAAAAAGAGAGAGATATTTGAAATTAATAAAAACATGATAAAATATAATTATTGATCAAATAAGGCTATTTTAGGTATAAGTGAGTGTCAATATTTAAATTCTTGAAAATGAAATAATTAAATAAATATATTAAAACATCATGTATTTAAAACCGCAATGTAAGCACCTGTGCAATATCAAGTCACTACCCACTACACAAAACAGAAAAGCGTCTCAAATATTGTACTACAATAGTACGCAACCGTACTACCGACCAGGAAAAATAAAAGTTAACTAAAAAGTAATGTTTAAAGAAAAAGGCGTACGCTTTTGAATCTGAATTTGTTTTCTTAATTTAAAATGCTCTATTTTTCGCTGTACAGTCCATTTTTTCCACCGGGGAAAAAAATTATGAAAAACGTTTTGTTTTATAGTTAATCTCATGTTACTGACGTTTAACAGCTAACTATATTTCCTTCTCAACACCCGCCATGTAATTCCTCACTTCCTTTCGTATCATCTCTCGCATAACCGTGAATAACTCCGGCTTAAACGTCGTCGTTTTCTCAATACATTTTACTGGCAACTCCTTAGACTCCGTTTCCCGTCGACTCAGTAACTCGCTATAGCAGCCTTTTCCTGGCACTGATAAGGTCAGCTCCGTCGAAACGTCGTCGTTGTTTGATGTCTCACCTTCTCGAGGCGGCGTTGATTCAACCTGATACGAGAGTGGCGTGGTCATAACGTCAGCTCTCCGATGAAACAGGTTTTGGTCCTGGTTGTGATGTGAAGACGATGATGTCACTGGCAAACCCGCATCGCTGACGTCAGATCCAGAAGGAGAAGGACTATTGCAAAATGACGTTATTTTAGCAAATTTTCTCGCTGGTGGTTGAAGTCGATCAGTCGCTCCATCTTCTGACATCGCCGCCGAGTATTTCCTCTTCAACGTAGAGTTCCAATGGTTCTTGATCGCGTTATCCGTACGGCCGTTGAGGAGGCGAGCAATGGTGGCCCACTTGTTGCCGTGTTTAACATGTGCATTAATAATGATCTCGTCTTCTTCAGGCGTAAAAGGTCGATGCTCTACCTCCGGCGACAACTGATTGCACCACCGCAAACGGCAAGACTTTCCCGATCGACCAGGAATCGATTTGGAAATCAACGACCAGTTTCGCGCTCCGTGCCGTTGAACGAGTTTCTGCAACAGATGGTCCTCTTCGGGACTCCACGGGCCCTTGACCCGATCTGTGATAGACTGTTGGTCCATTGATACTAGAAAAAGAAAACAGAGAGAGAGAGGCGGTGATGGACATATGGAGAGAACGGTTATACCAGGAGAGTGCTTATAAAGGAGAGGGTTAGGGTAACTGATGGAGCCGGTTAACCGATACGTGTAATAAGCGTTACATAAACTGGTATTTCCCGGTTAGGAGTGGGAGATTATACAGCTGTATAACTGGTTTGGAATGTTAGAGAATCTGAAAACTAAAATCTCGGCAAAATTGGGAATTTGAAAGGTTTCTCTCGTCGCAGTTTCCTTAGGAGACTGTTAAATTACAGTTATGGAAGTTGCTGAAATGGAATGGGAGTTAATAGGAGGAAAATATCGCGAGAAAATGAGCGGATGTTGGCGGTTAAGATAAGTTTGACTGAGAGACAGGCTGGATAGCATTTTGAAAATTTATTTTTTTTTGGTTTCTGGATTTTGTTTGTTTTTGGTAACAGAGTCGTTTGAGGTACACGGAATTGATGACGTGGAAAAACGACAAAGGAGAAATGCGGATTTGGCGTAAGGGGATGATTACTGACAATCTGGCAGGCAGTACAGGCTGTGAACCTGCCACATCAATGCGACATGTTAACGGCCCTCTGTGAGGTCACCGACACGGAGCGGTCACCGACTCAACCGAATGTTTTGTTTTTTGAACTTCAAAGAACTGAATCTAAATTGTCCACTGCAGTTGGGTCTACCGCCATTGTTTCAATCAAAAAGGAAAAAGAAATTGTCATTCCTTTGTATAAACATGCCTATAATCATATGCTCCAAACTGCGCCTAAAGGAATTTTTTTTATACTAAAATTTGAAAAAACTATGGATTTGCATCTTTATCATTTTCAAACAATAAAATTCTAATTTCATTTTGATGGAAATTTTTCTTTTTTTTAAAAAAAAATCTATGCAGGTTTGAAGTTTTTTGAGCTGAATTATCGATTTGATAAAGAGAAATAATCAATTATCAAAGATTAAATCAGAATTAATAAATTCTGAATTTTGCAGGTTGAATTAGCCAGACAGGAAATGGAAGACATATAATGATGCAGACACCATGAAAATGCAAAGGAAAAATCAAGGATGTTTCATATATAAATCAATCTAGGATGGTAATGAATACTTTCCCCAATGCAATGCACATGTTAACAATACATTATACATACTACAAATTGTAAAGAGAAGAATCAGAAAATAATAATAATAATAGCAAGCTGCAATTAGTTTTAGTTACCTTTGAAACTTGCACAACCAGCACCAGGCTTCCTAAATAGGGGACAAACATATTCTAGCACAGCAAGCCAAATCTTTTTAAATTATAAAACATCAAGTTAGGTCTATATCATTTTAAAATAGCAAAAACATATATATACACACGTGGTATAGAAAGATCGTGGATGTTTCATTTAAATGTTTTTTTTTTTTTTCTGCTGTAGGTTTGGTATATAATAGCCAAAGCTTGCTTTTCCTAGGCACTCACACATGCTCTTGATCCAATTGAAATTGTTAACATATAGATCCAATAGTTAAAAATGATTCCACTGCATTTCGCCATTTCATGACTTGGAAAGCTGCTACAATTTTGTATTCTCTTCTCATAATAAATTAAAATGTCTGAATTTAAATTTTTATTAATTTTTTTAATGTGCGTCGCATATATTTACACTCGTTATTTACTTTTTTTTTGGTTAATTTTTTACTTATAATATATTTAAAATATAATGATATTTTAAATTGATGAAATAATTTAAATTAGGTTTAAAATTGGAATTTGAAGTAAAAAAAATTTGAGTATCATTTACTCTTTTAATTTTTTTTGTAATTCTTAAATTTTTTATAAATAAAATATAAAATATAATTTTTTTATTTTATATAAATAATAATATCTAATATTTTGAACAATTTTTCTTTGTAGTATATCATTCTAGTTTAAAATAACATATTTGATTCAATACAATGACTTTCTATAAGAAATATAAATAAAAAATATTTTATTAATTTGCAAATAGAGAAAGTTAAAATATAAAATCAATACATGATTAAAAATACATACAACACTAAATGTAAATATTATGGTATCAATTCATATAATAAATTATACTTATTGCAAGAAAAATATATGATTGCAAACTCAAAAATTCTAAAATATCAAAAACTTGATGTAACAATTCTTGATAGTCAAAAGCAACAAATTCTTAATAATCAAAAGTAATTAAACTAAACATATATATAGTAATATGATAGGACAAATTCCTAATTATAATAGAATTATATTATAATATTAATATAATAAATGAATATTATTATTAGAATGAGACTAAATATGATATTGAGAGATTTTATGATCCCTTGTGTAAAAATGTCACGATCCAAAATCGTGGGCCGGACCGGCACTAGAACCTAGGTAAATTTAAGGCCCTCAAAGCCCGTAGTAAGCCTAAACTATTAAAATCCATTTACATTATCATTTGACTAAGGAAATAGTAAGATCATATTATGACATTATTCATAAATAAATCAGAATTAATATTTCTGACTCAACCTTAGTATTAAATATTGTTCACAGCTCGAGCCCATATCTATTTAATAAAAATATTGAGAGATTTTATGATCCCTTCTGTAAAAAAATTGATATTATAATATTATCATATTGCATTCTTTTTTTAGAGAATAAAATTGATATTATGATACTTGAAAATAAAAAATATAATGTATTACCATTACAAATATAATCTTACAATCCAAATAAAATGTAATTTTTATTAATAAAATATAAAATAAAGGGGAGAAAGAAAAAAAAGAGAAAAGAAAAAACAAACATATTGAAAAATGTAGCACGGAAAAAATATGCAGTGAATTTTAAGTTTGCAAAACTGGTAATCAATTTTGATTATAAATTCAGCAATGGAATTTCTATCCATTGCTAACAGTTGACAAAGGATTACAAACAGGTTAACAATTGAAGAATAATGAAAAAGAATTTATTAATTAATAAAAAATAATTTAGGCTATAATTTTAGAAATAAAAAAATTTCGTTACTAATCTGTAATCTGTAAGTAGAGCCTTTTGTTAAGTTTATAATTTAAAAACAAAAAAGTTTCCTTCGCTAATCTACAAGAAGAAATCTTTATCAAATTTATAACGAATCATAAATCTATAAATTTATAACTCTAAATATAAATAAAAAGGATTAAGAGATTACTAAATTATAAGAAATATAAATAAAAACTATTCTATTAATTTATAAAAAAAAAAGAGTTAATACTTACCCTAAAAAAGAAAATATAATCACAAATTTAATAATTTTAAATTAAGAAAAGTTTAAAGTAATAATTATTGACCGTTAAAAGAAAAAAATTCTTTATAACAGTTAAAACTTGATAGTAAAAAACAATCAAAACTAAACATATGTACAGTGTTATTATGATAGCACAAATTCATAATTAAAATTAATATAATAAAAATAATAAATTAAAATCATAATTAGAATAAGATCATATTAAACTTTTTAATATAATTTAGATTCAAATAGGAAAAAAATATCAATAAAGTTAAATATTTCTAATTATCAAATGATTAAATTATCCTTGTTACTAGCAATTAAATTGAAAGTTCATAAGGAATATTTTAGAGATCTAATGTTCCCCTTTCACACTTATATATATATATTATAGAAATATTAATATTTTATCAACACCTGTGATCAATGTGAACTTTCTTCACACATTGTTTAGAATGCAAAAGAAAAAGAAGGAAAGGGTAGGGATAAGAAAGTAATTTAATAGGTAAACTCATATTTTTGTCCAAGAAATAAATTATTTGACATAAATCAAATATAATTGAAAAATAATTAAATATTTTATCTAAATCAAATATAACATTCAAAAGCCATAAAAACTCATAAAAAGTCCTAAAAGTCATTATTTTTAGAGTCACAAAAGCTAAAAAATTTATAATCATAATGAGAAAGAAAGAACACCAAAAGTCATTGCGTTTGAAGGTCTTAGAACTCATAAATTAGAGAGAGTCAATTTATAAGGAGTTACTCTATTAAAAAGCATAACAAAAATTAGAGAATAAATTTTAAAGATATATTATTAGAGAATAAATCAAATAGAGCGTCGATTGTATAGTATCAGAGAAGAGAAAAAAATAAATCCGAAAAGCGAAAACAATAGTTATTTTTAAAGACATAAAAACCATATAAATAAGGTTAAATATAGAATAGAAAAAAAAAATTAAATATAAAACCAATTAGTTTTATTCATTTTATTATGTAGCCAAAATAATTAAATTTCTTCAAATGCCATAATTGAATGTTAAAGTTCATAAAAATGAGGAGCAAATTACCATTGAATAACAAACGAGAGAGAATGAGAGAGAAAAAAGTGATTAAAAAATATAAATATTAGAAAATTTTCTCAAGTAAGATAAAAGCAAAAGCTAAAATATTGAAAAGTCTTTCCCTCAAAAAAGTGTCACATCAACACTTATAAAAACTCAATATTTTTCTTTTATATAAATATATTTGATTGAAAAATGTAAATAAACTAAAATGCTAAAAAGATAATTTTTGTCAATTACCTTTTTTTTTATTCTTTCACTATCATACAGAGGCATTGAATATATATATTTTTTATTTACTTTTGTAAAATGGAATGAATAACTCATCAAATTACTCTTTATTCGCCAAAATATATAATAAATTAGATTAAAAAATAAAATATAATAATAATAATAATACACGATATAATTTTTATAATCATTATATCTCAATAATTGTTATCACATAAATAAATAATTATTATTATCATGAAAATAAATATTATATATAGATAAATAGATTAAAATTCCATAAACACTCTTCTAGAGTTGTCCTTATTGCAACCAATAATTATATATAAGGAATAATATCTATGTAAAAGTTTAATCAGCAATTCAACGTCTAAAATATGAAGTTTTGGGTGAAATATAAAAGCTTAATCACTGAACAAAGTCTGAATTTACGAGTTTTTTTTTTAATTTAATTAATACTTTTAATTTTGTCAATTGATACTCTATATTTATTTTTCTTTATCAATTGCAGCCTCCGTCTAAAATATGTTAATGTTTATTGATGTATCTGTTAATGAGATTCAATTATTTTTTAGATAACGTTCACGTAGATGTGTCATGTAAGAAAGCTAACTTGAATATAAAAAGTTTAATCTCAAAAAAAGTTTAAACTTGTGGATTTTTTTTTTCAAATTTAGCTAATACTTTTGATTTTGTCAATCAATACCTTGTATTTATTTTTCTTCATCAATTGTGGCTTCTATCTAGAGATTGTTAATACATCCGTTAATGGAGTCAATTTTTTTTTTAAATTACATCAACGTGGATACACCAAATAAAAAAACTAACTTGAATATAAAAATATATTAAATGATATTGTTTTGTAACTGGATTCTATCTTCAGTATTTTGATATTTTGCTCGCTATTTTTTAAAGATAAATAAATATTAGATATTTTTATATGACATGTAAACCTAGTAGATGAGTTCTCATCTACCAAAATATATGGTTATAGATAAAAAAAAATTGATACCTCAATTTACTTTAAAATTAATGATAAATCTAACTATAAAATGATGTCGTTTAATTTATTTTTATATTTAAATTAGTTTTATTACATGGTATGTCCACGTAGACATGATCTAGAAAAAAATTAAACTCAATTAATGGACATATCAACAAATATTAACAGACTCTAGACAGAAACACAATTGACAAAGAAAAATAAATACAAAATATTGATTGATAAAATTAAAAGTATTAGCTAAATTTTAAAAAAAAAACCCTTATAAGTTCAGGTTTTTTTTATGTTCAAGTTAGTTTTCTTACGTGGTATGTCTATGTGAATATGGTTTAGAAAAGAATTGGACCCTATTAATGGATACATCAATAAACATTAACAGACTCTAGACATAGGTCATAATTGATAAAGAAAAATAAATACATGGATTGATTGACAAAATTAAAAATATTGGCTAAATTTGAAGAAAAAAAAACTCGTAAGTACAGTTGTTTTTTTTTTTTTTTTTTTGTGATTAAGCCAAATATAAAGCTCTAACATCTAATCCTTAGACAATAAAAATCAACCATTTGCGGTGCATAGCTATTGTAAGACATCTAATTTTGTCAATAATGATAATCATTTCTAAATTTGAAAAAAAAAATAATAGAAACTATAATAATTTCAAATTGAGGAAAGAAAAGAAATATCTAAGTGAAATAAGGGAATACAATATTGAAAAGAAGTACCTAAACTCTTATAGTATTTATAACTAGCATACAAATTATAACAAAAAATACTGAAGTACATAACATAAGGAACGTGGATCAAAACTTGTAATCTAATGACTATCATGGTAATTTGTCAAACCAAAATCAATTTGCAATAATCCAACACTAATTATCACTTAAATATAAGCGCTAAAAAACCTTAGGTTTCAAAATGAACTCTAATAGAGTAAAAGCATATATGAGAGTTAAGTCATATGCATTTAAATATATGAATGGATCATAATAATACCTTAAGCAGTACTCAACCCGAAGAATTGGCCTGTAAAGCTTGTTCGACGACTTAAAAAAGAGAATGTAAAAGTGTCATGGGCATTATTGGAAGCTTCTCATCTACAAGCAGAAGCACATAGAGATTTTAAGAGGAAATTTGAATTTTTCAATCACAAGTGAAGCAAATTGTTAGGGTGCTAAAACCTCAATTAACAAGCGAAACTGATAAGATATAAATTGAGATTTTTGAGCATTTCAACAACCATTCAACCAATAAGAGAACATCTTCAAGGATTGATGACTTTATATACTCCATACCTTAAGTGTAAAAATTGATGAAATATATATTAAATTTGGCTATGAATTTTATGAGTTGCTAGAAATATATAATGATAAGATATGATGATGGTAGCCGATTGAAATTTGAAATTCATTGAAATACTTTTTGGTGATAAAATATTATCTATGTATAATTCTTAAATAGTCCAATCAAAGCAAGAAAAAAATTCAAATAAATTCAAAAATTCTAAAAAATATGAAAAATGAAATACTAAAAGAGGAGAGTGCCAAGTCAACTTCATAATTATATATTTTTTATTTTAGGATTATATATATATATATATATATATATATATATATAGATTTTTAATTATCTAAATTAAAAAAGCAAATAAAAAATAAATGTAACTTTGTTTTTGTTTTTGATCGTAATTATAAAAAAAAAAAATACTATTTTGCAATGAAAAAATATAAAAGTTAATTTTTGCAATGAAAATTACATTAAATCGAGTTAAAAATAAAAAAATAGTGCTAATAACTAAATAATTAAACTAAAAAGTTAATTTTGGGTTTGATTGAATTTTTTAAGAACTTTGAGCACTAAATTGACACTTTATCCGAATACAATGGCAACGAAGTTTTTCTTTCCAAAACCCGCCCGGTTAAACCCAGCTAAATCCATAACAAGTTCGTCTCCCTTTTTCTTATTCTACGCGACTGCAAAGATCCGAAGCGAAACCAAATTGAAATTCTTTGTTGCTCACAATTGAAGAAATTTATTGAAATAAATTAGGGTTTTGGTAAAAATGTCGACGGGCAGGCCCAAGGATAGTGACCTACAGGTAGTGGTAACGCCGGACAAGCATGTTTCGGGACTTCCGCCGCGTCCACCTGGGGCGGCAACGGCATCAACTGCGCTTGTGGAGTACTCGGCGCCAGTGTTTAAGGAAGAGGAGGAGGACCTGGAGGTGAAGCTCCGGCGGATCATCGAAAATGTACCTGTTCGAGTCAGTAACACATCTGGCAGTTCTGCAGGTTCCGGCTCCGGTGACTTTCACCAGGTATTTATGGGTTTAATTCTCCTAAAACCTCAGAAAGAAAAGTTTATGCTTTATTTATTTATTTTTTTTTTCCAGAAATTTGTCATTCTGAGCGTTTTATTGGTTTACACCTTTAGAGCTTGACATATAATAATAGAGTTGATTGCTGTACTGAGTTTTCATTTCACACATTCCGTTACATACTATTTTGTATTCGTGATTTGGCAACTGATTCGAGAAAGGTTTTGGACTTAATAGGATTAGGAAAAAAAAAATTATCATAAATTGGGATTGGATTAAGCTAGAGGAGTAGGCTGGGTAGGCTTCTGATTTGCTTGCTGGTATTTATGGTGACTTCCAATTTGGAAAATGATTTTGATGGTGGGAGCTGAAGGAGAGCTAGAACCTGCTGGGTATGGAATCTCATCTAGTATGGAAAATTTGTAATGAATTGGATGCTAGAATCAACTCGAATGCAGAATCTCATCTAGCATATAAGTATGTGAAACTCTTTGTTTTGGCATGCGCGGGAATGTGACATTTGCTTTACTATAACATTCTGTAAAAAGTCTCTATTCAGTTATGCTGAACCATAAGCCCCATTTCATTGCAGCATAACTTGTGATTCTATATGCTACGATGTGTTGTAGTTGTGGAGCAAACCTTTAGGCTAGGTCTTTTATGTGGCCCATAATCAGTTATTGTTGAAGAATTTCAATGTGAAGTAAATATATAATATCAATTAGGGTTTTCCAGAAGTTGCAATAGAAGTCAGTAACTCTAATAGAGTAAAAGCATATATGAGATAATAGATAATTGTAATATATGACCTTATCGTTCTCTGTCCCTGTTCAAGAATTTTTACTGCCTGATAATAGTATTTTATCTATCCATTCTGTATTCATGGAATGTAGGTTGTTGCTTGCATTCTTATCTGTTTGATGCCAGGATAAAACTGACAGGAGTCTGATAAAAACTCCTATTTTTTCATTTCATTAATAAATTTTAATACTCTAACACTGTGTTCAACTCCATTCAACATGGGAAATTCTTCTTTCTATTGTGTAGTGTGTTATATTGAGAGGGAGATGGGGGAATACGTAGATGAAGTATCAAGGATATGATCTCCTTTTAGAACCAGATGGAACATTAGCTGTTTTTAAACTAAGGATTAGCAGAATAATCTAAGGAGGTGTTTTTCCCGTATTATTTCTGAGGTGCAGTCTCTGTCTGTAGTTAGGAATTTTTTTTGCCCTTGTTTTTTGATTTATCCATGGAGGCCTGTATTCCATGATAATAAAGGAAGAGCTAACTGTGAGGGTTGTAGGGTATGGTACGTAGGCATTTGAATCTCCAGTGCTTGTGGATAATGAGTAACCCGTGTGCCTTATCCTATACACTTTAAATTTTTTGGAACTTTTTATATGTTCTGTTTCTAATTTGGGAGTGGTTCTGGAGATTGGATTTTATTCATGCAAATGCCTTTACTTCTTCAATCTGGTATTGACTCTGTTTCATGGCATCAGTCATGAAAGGGGTCATTTTTCTTCAACAGAAGTTTGGGTGTTTCTGCACCTTTGAGTTAGTGTCAGTGTGTGCAGGTGTGTGCATGTGTCTATGGAATGCAGAGGAACTTAAATCGACATATATTTGAAAAAGCAATTGATGATTCATGTGATTTTCTTAAATGATTTTACTCATTTTAGAAAACAGCTGGTTAGTTTTGTTACGAAGCCCAAAACTAAGAGAACTGGCTGCAAATTGTTTCTGTTTATCATCTCCTAAATTGTTTCTGTTTTATTTATGATGAACTACAGCTTAGGACAAATCAAGCATTGGTCACTCTATGAGCATATATTGCCTATCCATGTAGCATCTGTGTAGGGTGCAAACTGTTAATATTGAGTAATTTGTGGTATGCTGCTTGTGAATTTTGCATTTCAAAATCTCCATGTGCATTTTTTTGTACCCTAGATTTGGTGCAGGACTAGATTTGTGGGGATCATTTCGGACATGGAAGGAATTTTTCTAGTTTTACTAATTAATCCGTTTACCTTTGACTTTTTCTTGAAAGGATCAAAACATAACTTGTATATTCTCCTAGGACATATCAAATGCCTCCCAGCTAATTGTGTCTTCTTAACAATTTTGCTGATCTCATTCCTTTCTATGTGATATTCAAGCAGTTCAAATAATTAATGGTATTCTTCACATATCTGTTTCATATAAAATATACAACAATTACATACTGTTCATTGATGTGGATGTGAAATGTGGTTGCTTATGATTTGTCCACAAAGCTAGAAACGAGTTAGTCTATATAGATGTGTGCACAGATAGGTCTCCAACTTGTATTCTTATGAATTTGGAATGGAACAGTATCGGCAAATGAGACGGAAAGAGCAAGACCGGCTAGCAAGGATGGATGCTGACTACCAGAAAAGAAAAGAACTGGCAGAATTCAATATGAGAAGGGAGGAAAGGTTAAAAGCTGCAGAGGAAAGGACGGCAAAGAAGCGTTTAAAGCGCCAAAAGAAAAAACAGAAGAAAATAGAGAAGAAGGTGAAATTGAATGCTGGTGGAGAAGAACATCAGAGAGAAGAATCTTCAGATGATGATGGAGACTCTGACACTGGTGAACCTGCTGCCAAGTGAGCAAGGTTTTCTGTAAGTCTTAATCTAACCTTTGCTTCAAGATGCAGTTCTGCCATTGTTCTAGGCACTTACAGGAAACTATGGGGAATTAACTCAATAGACTTCAAGCTTTTGCACTCTAGTTTTCTGCATTTATGCAGATAGATACCCTGGCATGTTACATTTTGAGCACGACAAAAAGGAACCCAGTCGAAAGTGGGAAAGAAATAGTATAATTTTATTTGGAAAAAAAAAAATTGATGTCTTTCACAGGACGACATTCTTGTCTTGTGAAGACTATTGGCTTCAATCACACTCACATGCTAGTTGATGATTCAGGATGGATCTTGGAAGATGTGATGTTAAAACATCATGATGCTATAAACATACCCATTTCTTCTCTCTTCCTCATTTGGTCAAGGAAGGTTGTATTCGATATTTTGCATTTGAGTACAGCATCTCCTTTTCCATTAGAGTAGTACATATTACTTTCCAGTTTCTATCATTAGCCAAGCCAAGGGTTGCAACTTCCAATAATGTACTATGCTTAAGTAACGAAAACAAGTCAATGTAGCTGGATAGGGTGTTAGATGGTGGTTGAACTGCATGTTCGAATGTCACTGACCTCTCACCTAATTTAATACTTGTAATGTTTGATTCTCTAAGTATCATTTCAAAATTTGATGGATTGTTCTGCATCTGAGTGCTTCCATAGATGTAAACCTGTAGTGGCAACTTCAAATTTTTATTATATATTTTGCATGAAATGAAATTTGGTACACTTCTACTTTATACATTACATGTTACATGAGACTCCTCAAATCTGGTTGATATTTTAAGTGAGAGAGCGTTTTTAAGAAAGCCAAGGGCCCTCCTTCGTTGGGAGGAATTTCATCTGCTGTAGTTGTTGAATCTTCTACTGGTCCCAAGTTTTGCTAAAACTTAAAAAATCCATCAACCCCTATTTTTTGTGCAAGTAAATCCCTCCGTTGAAATTGATTGCAGATCAATCTCATTCAAAAATTTCTCTCCTTAAGAAAGTAAAACACCTATTTCCTCCTTGTACGGGTGGCCATTTCACAGTTTTTGGGACTGGAACTCTGAGGAACCAGAACCAGTCCGAAACGAAACTGGGAGTTTGCGGTGTCTGCTTCTGGGTCCAATTTTTAAGGAATCTTGAACTGGTGGTTCGGCTCAAAGCAGACGATAACTTGCTAGCCATGGGATGTTATAGTTTTTCCAACTGGTTAGAACCGGCGGTTCTATCCGGTTTCAATAACTTTTTTTTTTTATTTTTTTGAAATACTAAATTAACCCTTCTAACAACTACATAACATCTAGTTTTAGGGTATTTATGAAAAGTTGACCTTTTCGATTTATTATAAATATTTATTTTCATTTAAAAAAATAAATGAAGTTCAAACATTTTTTTAAAAGAAATAATTAAGTTTAATCGCTTTTTCTGAAAAAAAAAAAGTTCTAAGTCCTTTTTTTTAAATAAATAAATTAAGTTAAGCTTTTTTATTTTTTATTTTTAAAATTTTTTCAGAAAGTTATTTCATAAATTTTTAAATTTTCAATAAAAAAACTTTCCTAATTTTTTATTTTGTAATTATATAATTTGCCAAAAAAATTAATCAGAAAATCGACTAAAATTATGTTAAAGAACTGAAATCAAAACTGTAACCGTTCGGTTTTAAACTATAATCGAAATCATCTGTTTGTAGTTCGATTTCAGTTTTAAATTTTTTGAAATTAAAACTGTTGGTTTCAAAACCGAAACTGACGGTTTCAAAAGTTATTACGATATATATTTTTATTACTTTATTCATAAATTTTGATTAAAGGATAAAATGCGGAATTTTATGCTCCTCTTTTAAATTTATCAAGTAATGAACTAAAGAATATATTAGAACATTTACATTATTTTAATTCAATAATAAATATTAATGAATTGATATTATATTTTAATTCAATAATATATTAGTACAGCACCAATGCATCACATTTGACACTTGGGGAATGTGAGTTTGCAGCTTTTTCTTGAGGAGACTTCAATTAATCCTAATTAAGTTTTAATTAGAGTTTATAATTCAAACAGGTTGAATATCATTTCTTATCCTTGATAATTTTATATAAATAAAACTTTTTAATTCAAATAATCCATGTGGTAAAATGTTTTTTATATAATTTTAATTATTTATTATTTAATGTTAAAATATAATTAATTATTATATTAAATATTAATTTTTAAATTAAAATAAAGATCCAATCAAAACATGTAAAATAATTTTTTTTTTTAAAAAAAAAACACCAATTACATCACATAATAAAAAAAGAAAATGGCTAACTTTCTAACTACAATCATATACCAATTACCTCTATTGATGTGAAATAAAATATTTAGATGTTCATCCCTCTATTTTTTTAGTTTCATAATAACACTATCATGTTCACAACACTTTTTGAGAATGCCAATTGCTACATAAAAATATAAATTTAATTAAATTTTATCATTATATATATAGGTTTATAAAATTGACATAATGTATTAATAGTTTAGAATTTATATATATATATATATATTTTGAAAAAAAATCCTTAGAAGAGAAATTAATAACCTTTTAATTGTTAAATAATAGTCATGAAATGATTTAAATATATATGTAATTAAAAACAAGAATATCACATATGTACTTCTAAAATATTGTTCTATATTTGTAAATTTTGACCAATTACATATCACACTCTAAAACATTAAATTTAATTTTGAGCAATTACCTATTTAAAAAATATTAATTAATTTTAATATCCAATAAATTATACTAATATTAATAACCCCCGAAAAAAAAAGTCTCTTTAAAGTAGAAATTGAAAAAAAGAAAAAGCAATGATAGTGAATTAAACAGTGAAATAAAAGTGAAACAAAAAAAAAAAAAGTGAGAAATTGAATGAAATGCCCGAAAATAAAATTTCTAAGAATTTTTAATTAAAATTTTAATCATAAATTTCAACTAATGAAAAATAACTTTTTCTGCCATAAATCAAACCCAAAACCAAATTTAAATCGTCAAATCTAATTGAATAACTCTTAAATCAAATGAAAATCGAGCTAAATTGCTGAGTTGGGGCAAATCGGTTCAAATCAAACTGAAACCAATCAGATAAACGCTGAAATTGAACTAAACCGCACAGAAAAAAAACTCGTTCCGCTCTGTCGTCTCCATCACGACCTCACCATCTCTCCCCGATCGCAGGATGCGATCTCGTTCTTCCGGCCTGCTTTCGACCACCGTTCATGGAGACTGAGGCGGAGAAGGAAGCTCTGGGCTTCGTTGACCTCGACTCTGGGCATCTCCTTGGCTGTCGAAGCTTTTGCCGTGCGAATAGAGCTCCTTCTGCTGCGACACCGCTGTCTCTATGACAGCTGCATTTCCTCGGCTTTCCTGCGAAGTCCGATCATTCCGGCGGCTCCCTCTTGCCCAAGTCAGTCGGGAATCAACTTCTAGGTCTCTTAATTCACCTGTTTTTCATCGATTTAGCCATAGAACGAGATTTAAGAGAATTATTATTTAGGTGTCTATTTGAGTGAAATTTGGTATTTTGATTAAATTAGGCTGGAGATGGTAAAAATTGATTTGGGAATTTAACTCTATAGGAGAATTTGATCGTTTTGAGGTATAGTTTGTGAAAATTCGGCGTATTCGGAATTGTTAAAAAAGGATAAAAGAAGAGAAAGATAGAAAAGAGACGAAGAAAAGATCAATCTTATTGAATTGCATCTAACTGGCTTTATATAATCTTACATAACAGCAAAAATTAGAAATATGTAGAAAATAACTCAACAAATCAAAACAATTTGAGTATCCCTTGTTGATAGAGATTTATTAACTAATTTATTAACCGAAACAAGACAACAAATCCTAACAATTACTCCCTTAAACTAAAAGCTTGCAGCTTATTAGTTTACAATAGATTTAGAACAAGCTCCTAAGAGTTCTCGCAACTTCAAGAAAACATCCAGCTTGAGTGGCTTAGTCATGAAATCAACCAATTGTTTTTGTGAAATATAATGAACCAGCTCCACTGTACCTTCTTTAGTGAGCTCTCAGAAAATGAAAATGTACATCAATGTGCTTACTACATCCATGCATTACTGGATTTTTCGAAAGCTTGATTGCTGAACTATTGTTGCAACGAACAATAATCGTTCTATTTTGAACCAAATCCAGATTTTTCAAAACTCTTTTCAACCAGAAAGCTTGGTAAGCGCAAGAGGCAGCTGAAATAAATTCAGCTTCAGTAGTTGATAAACTGACCACAGATTGCTTTTTTGAGGACCAAGACACTGCTTCTGAACTCAACAGAAAATACATAACCCGAAGTACTTTTTCTGTCTTCTAAATCTCCTGTATAATCACTGTCACTGTAACCAATAAGTTTATTATCTCCTCCCTTTTTATAAAAAAATTCCAAAATCAATTGTTCTCTTCAAATATCTCAACACCCTCTTTGTTGTCTGTAAGTGGAGCTGAGTAGGATTCTCCATATACCTGCTAATTAGACTTACCACAAACATCATATTGGGTCGAGTTGCTGTAAGGTACATAAGACTACCAACAATTTGTTTATAGTAAGTCTTGTCTACTTTGATACCGTCCTCATCTTTCACAAGCTTGGAACCAGGAACAATAGGATTAAGAACAAAATTGCTATTACACATACCAAACTTTTGTAAAATGTCCAGAGCATACTTCTTTAAACTGATGAAAATTCCACTTGAACTTTGTGAAATTTTTAGACCAAGAAAATAGCTCATCTTTCTAAGATCTGTCATATCAAACTTATGTTTCATGGATTTTTTGAAATTTACAAACATCAAGTCATCATTTTCTGTAAAAATGAGATTATCAACATACAAACTAACAATCAAAACTTTACCATCTGTCTCCCTTTTGATGAACAAAGTATGTTCATAAACACATTTAGCAAAGCCTTCTTTTAGAAAATAAGCTTCTATATGATTGTACTAGGCACACGGAGCTTGTTTAAGCCCGTCAAGGTTGATCTACAAAAACATTCTCATTCAACTCACTGTGTAAAAATGTTGATTTCACGTCTAGCTGATAGATAGACCACCCCTTTTGAGTGACAAGTGCTATTACCAACCGAATCGTCTCCATTCGTGCCACAGGAGCAAATACTTCATTGTAATTTACCCTTTGTTATTGAGCGTAGCCTTTGACGATAAGCCTGGCCTTGTATTTATTCACTTCCCCATTTTCATCAAATTTAGTCTTATAAACCCATTTAACCCCAATTGTTTTTGCTCCTTTCGGCAAATCCATTAATTCCCATGTGTCGTTCTTTTTTATTGTTGCCATTTTTGCATCCATGGCTTGTTTTCAATTTTTATTTTCTACAACATCCTCAAAATGAATAGGATCATCAGTAGTGCTTTAAAACATAACCATATCAGCTTCTCCTTCAAAAAGTCCTTCACTCGTTTCATAATCTCTCATCCAGATTGGTGGGACCCTTGTTCTTCTTGGAGCAGAGTTGGAAGACCTCTTCATCACTAGGATCAGATTCACTTTCTTCTCTTGTATTGCAAATAGGATCAACTTCTGTCTTAGTATCTACTTCTGTGTCATCATTGGGCTCCTCTTCATGATCACCCATTCAAAAACACAGCCCCCAGCTTCTTCATGTGTTTTGTCCCATTCCCAACTCTTGTCTTCTTCAAACACAACGTCACAAATTACAATGATTCGATTTGAATTTGGATCATAGAGATGGTAAGCATTTGATTCATCACTTACACCCAATAAAACACAATATAAACTCTTGTTGTCCAGCTTAGTTCTTTTATTGTCTGCAACGTGAACATGTGAAATGCAACCAAAAACTCTAAAATACTCAACTGAGGGTTTGACTCCACTCCATGCTTCTTCTAGTGTTTGATCCTTCACTACCAAGGTTGGACTTCGATTCAAAACATGTTCTGCCCAATTGACAGCTTCAGGCCAAAAGGTTTTTGGAATCTTCTTTTCTGAAAGCATATTGCAAACCATGTTCATAATGGTCCTATTCTTTCGCTCTGCGACTCCATTATGTTGTGCTGAGTATGCAATTGTCAATTATCTTTTTATACCATTTACATCATAAAAATTAGTGAAATTTTTGTGATGTATATTCACCCCCTCTGTCAGTGCGCAAGCTTCTAAGAAACTGGTTTGTTTCTTTTTCAACTTTAGCCTTAAATTTCTTGAAAACATCAAAAGCTTCTGACTTTTCAATTAAAAAATATACCCATAATTTTCTTCTGAAATCATCAATAAAAGTGAGCAAGTACCTCTTATTGTTGTTGAAAATTGGCGTGATTGGCCCACAAATATCAGCATGGACTAGTTGTAGAATTTTGGAAGCTCCCCAATTGCTCCTTTTTTGGAAATGGATCTCTATGTTGTTTACCCACTAAACAATCTTTGCATAGCTTCAGGGGGGTCTTGAGCTGTGGTAAACCATGAACCATGCCCTTTTGTTGAAGAAGATTCAAACCTTGAAAGCTTAGGTGTCCATATCGACAATGCCAAAGTTGTGTAGTATCCTCTGTAATTATATTGAAACAAGCAGAAATAATAGGTTGAGAAACAACATTCAAAATGAACATTCGATTAAAATACATTGTTGTGTCCATAATCAACCCTTTATCAGAATGGTACACCTTGCATTTGTTATGCTGAAACAAAATGGCAAGACCTTTTTCTTGTAGCAACCCAATGCTTAGCAAATTATTCTTCAGCTCATGTACATAAAACACACTTGTGATGATATGTGCTATTACATGCATTACTAGTCTTATGTTGCCTTTGCCTTTAACAATCAAGCTGGAATTATTACCAAGTTTCACAGAATCTCTAAAATTTATATCAAAGTCAAAGAAATATTCCTTCTTCCCACACATGTGATTGCTGCAACCGGAGTCAAGAAACCATATGTCTTCATTATTGGCGATATTTGGAGCTGTATATGCCATCAATAATAAATCTTCCAAACACTCCCTTTGAAAATGTCCAAGCTTGTGACAACGGAAGCATTCCACTGTTGATTTATCAAAATTTTGCCTATCTCGCCCTCTTCCTCGGCCACCTTGCCCATTACCGCGACCTCTTCCTCCATATTGTTCTCCATGAGAAATTTTTAAAGCATGCTCTTCAATTTGAAAACCCATACGTTGTTCATGTACAAGCAAACTACTTTGCAGCTCATCAATGGTTAACATGGATTTGTCCTTGGAGTCTTCAATGGAACAAACAACATAACTGAACTTAGGAGTCATGGACCTTAAAATTTTCTCAACAACAGCAACATCTCCCTTGTCTTCACCATTTGCTTTCATTTTATTAGCAATGGAAAGAGTTTGGGCAATTTATTCATTCACAGATTCTCCATTTTTCATTTGGAGAATTTCAAACTCTTTGCGAAGAGCTTGCAGATGTGCTCGCTTAACTCGAGTTGTACCTTGATATTTCTGTTTCAATGAATCCCATATGTCCTTTACTGTGTCCTTAAGAATTGTCTCCAGAATAGAACGATCTAGTGCTTGAAACAGAAAATTCTTTGCCTTTAAGTCTTTCAACTTTTGCTCTTCAAGGGTCTTCTTTTGTACATCTGTCAAATTCACACCTTCTGCTGCAGTAGGAACTCCATTCTCCACCAAAATCCAGTACTCTTTAGAGCGCAGAAAGCTTTCCATGAGCATTGACCAATGATCATAGTGCCCATCAAATTTTGGAATGGTTGGTTGAACAAAAGAAGAGGATTCTATTGTCATGTTGAAAGACAAATAAAATCTTAGAAGATTGCTACTTCTAACCTCGTGAGGAGGCTCTGATACCAAATGTTAAAAAAGGATAAAAGAAGAGAAAGATAGAAAAGAGACGAAGAAAAGATCAATCTTATTGAATTGCAGCAAACTGGCTTTATATAGTCTTACATAACAGCAAAAGCTAGAAATCTATAGAAAATAACTCAACAAATCACAACAACTTGAGTATCCCTTAGTGATAGGAATTTATTAACTGAAACAAAATAGCAAATCCTAACAGAAATGCTGGCCACCGCCTGTGGTGGTTCTGGCAGCAAGACTACGATGAGACTTGGAGAGGCAGGATTCTCTTGTTGAACGTTAACGGTAAAATTAGATTTTCGTTATTGCTTATTTTATGTATTAATTTGAAAATCTGCATGGTTTAGAATAATTGTGAATTTTGATTGAATATATTGTGATTTGAATGCCTATTAGTTTATGATATGATTTTGGTTGGTATGAATTTAATTGAAATTGATAAATTATAAATATAAGCAGATTAAATATAACAACGATTTGTTAACTATATGCATTTGAGATTTAGACTTGTTTGACAACAGTTTTTTGAGTAGCTTTTAGAGTTTTGACTAGTCAAAACGCTGAACGCGGCTTAAAAAGTTGTTCGGTAACATAATGTTTAGACTAATTTCTAAAGATTAAGGAACTAAATTCGGATATATTCAATTGTATGTAATATGCTATGGAAAATTTAATAAAAAAAGAGAAGTTTATTCAAAATTTAATTTATTATATAAAATAAGGAACTAAATTAATGAAAGAATAAAACAGTTGAGTAAATGTAAAATTTGAATTTTTTTTTATATTTTATTTGATTGAATTTAATAATTTTGAAAATAGAATACTAAATTATTTTTAAAGGAAAGCAATGTAAAGAAATTAATGATTTTTATTGTAAAATTTTATTATTTTATTTGTAAAATAAATAAATGAATGTAAATACATACATTTGATTTTAGTAAATGAGATAAATACTTATTTTAAATGGAATCAAAAGAATAATTATTAAATAAATTTGAATATGTACTTAAGAAAATCTTGATTTTTAATGTAATAAAGAAATTTATAAAAAAATCTAATTAATTGATTTGCTTTAAAAGTATAACTAATAACATTTGATGAAAATAGAGTATAAATATTGCCTATGTTTAATCATATTAAAGAATCTAAATAATAATAAGGAATTGAGACAAGAAATTGAAAGTGCAAAGTGTTTAAATTTGATTAAAAGTTAAGAATTGTCCAGAAACTATTTTAAAATTTTAGATAATTGAAAGAAAATAAATTCTTGTTTTACCAAATTCATGATTGTATAATTTACTTTCAACCTTTTGTCTGTGATTTTTGAATTCTTGCATACACAGTATATAGATGAATGAATGTGTTTTGATAAATGTTGTGAATGGTTGTTGGTGCATAATGATATGTGGTTGTTATGTGAAAATTAAAACGATGTGAATCACCTGAGTTGAGAGTACGAACATAATGAGAATGTTGACAGTAGGCCATAACTGGTGGGAGCGGCGCCACTTTATGTACCTTGGATTAAAATATTTATCATGAGAAAATGTTTTATGAGAATTATTATATTTGAATCTATTTTGACTGAAGAGAGGTGGGCTCCTTGGGTATATAAATCATAGGACCATATCGTGGATATTAAAACATGCTTGAGGGTAAGTATGATCCTCTTAAAGTGATTTCACTGACTAATGACTGACTGATGTGCATATAATTGTAGTTATTTGTGAATGTTATGATTAACATTGTACAATTTACATGAATGCATGAGTTTAATATTATATGTTATTATTTACTAAGTTTTTTATTTTCACTCCGTTTCCTTATAATTTTTTTTAAGAGACTATAGATTGTTTGTAAATCATTTGGAGGTCTAGTCTTCTTTCTTTTCAAAATTGGATAGAGAAATGTCTAAATGTACAAGAGAGAATCATGTCTAACTATAATCTTTTGATAATTGTACAGTAATAGAAAATCCATAATTATGTTAGGTGTTTTACGAATGCAATAGTCATATCCAAGTGCATATAAATAGTATTTGAAAAATTAATTTATATGAATGGAATATGACCTTATGCTAGTTAGGATCGTGAATATTATAATGGGTCGTCCAGTTAAATATTTTATTGGACTTATTTAATTGTAAGCAGTGTTCAAGCTTATTATGGGTCTCGGTGGCATCAAGTCTATTAAGGTTTTAGTGTCGGTCCGGCTCATAGAAATGTGACATTAAATCATGAGAAAAGAATATCAAATATTAAATAAGAATTTACCTATAAATAAAACTAGTTTTGATTCAATTTGGATGTCGAGTTTTAGTTTCGGTGGTGATCTAGTTATGTGGTGATGAAGATGGCGTTGGGTTTAGGAAGATGGTGGAAATCTGAGTTTCAGGTGTTTTAGAGGAGAGGGATTGATAAGAATTTCAATGAAAAGTTATAAAAGATAATTTCACATTTTCCTCTCAAAATTAATGATAAAGTTTATTTTTTAGACGGAAGGATTAAATAACGTGATGGGAGTGAATCTTAAAAGTGTTATAAATATTTATATAAATATTGGGCACTATTTTAATAATTATGTTAAATTTCAGCAACGAAATAATTATTTTACCCCAAAAGAAAAATGCATTATTATCATTTAATATCAATTTTTAAATTTAAAAATATTTTAATGGCCAATCAAATCCTAAAAACAATTCAAAAATGTTGATTGTTAATTTATAAATTTAAAAAATATTTTATTGACCAATCAAATTTTTAGAAAAAAAATCATAATAAAAAAAGAGAAGTTGAAAATTTATAAAGAAAAGAAAATAAAATGCTGAAAAAATAGAAGCATTTTTAAAATATCTTTTGCTTTAAGATTATATATATAAATATATAGCGATTCCATTTGTAACTACAATTTTTTGTCAGTATTTAATAAAATTTTTTTAATGGAAATTAAATAAAAAATTAAAAATAAAAACAAAAAAAATATAATAAAAAAAGATAAAATGTCATATTTTACACTTTCATACTCTAATACGAGGGCATATCAATATCGATATTTATTTATTTATTTATTTTGAAAGGGTTTGTAATAGAATTTAGATTAGAATATTTAGATACTTATTTTATTTTATCTCTCATAATATAAATTTCAGATTACTCTGAAATGAAATTGAAAAGTTTAAAACTCCATCTTCTCATCCTAAAAGTAGAGCAATTAATTAATCTTATTACAATCTATATATGAAAATAATAGACTGAAATAAACTAATTCGTCCCTTTCCATTTTCTTTTTCTCGTAAAAAATCTGCACAACACCAACGAATCCCTGGGCTGATTCCATGTCAGGCAAGCCCAATTCATTTCCTAGTTGTTGTCTCCTCTCAACTTCTCCGTTGCGAGCCATTTTGGCATTTTCCCAGTCAGATTAAACCAGTTTCCTCTGCTATCTTTTTTGTATTCTCTTTTTCTCCCTCATTATACTCTCTTTCTACAACCTTTCTATTTTGGTAAAAAGAAGAAGAGGAAAAAACCTAAATTCGATCTTGATGGGAGAATCCATTCCTCCTCGTCGCATTTGCGTTCATCAAGTTCTTGGTGGCGGCCAAGGTTTTCCCTCTTCTCCATCGAACCTTAATTTATAATTTCTCCCGATTCCTTTGATTTAATTTGGATCTAATCTTTTAGTGTGTTTTTGATTGTTCTTTTAATTTTATGATTTTCACTTTAATCTTCTTTTTGTAAATAGTGGCTGATGTTCTTCTATGGAAGAGGTGGTGCGCAAGTATTACTGTTTCAGTGACTGCTACGACCATTTGGATGCTATTTGAGCGAGCTGGTTACAATCTCTTGTCTTTTGTGGCTAATGTTTTATTCCTTCTTGTTGCCATTCTCTTCTGTTGGGCCAAATCTGCTTCTCTCCTTAACAGGTTCTTTTTTGCAATTTTCAGTCTTTTTATCGAAAAAGAAAGCAGCAACCCCGTACAAGATATGGGGTGATTTTCTTTTTCTTTTTTTTTTTTTTGAAAAAAAAGTTGTATTTTTTTCTGTGTAATTTTCATTCTCTAAGATGGAAATGATTTGGTCTCATGCTTCAGGCCACTGCCTCCTTTACCCGACCTGGAAATATCTGAGGAGACTATTGTCAAGGCTGCTGGTGTGGTTCAAGTGTATGCTAATGTTGTATTGTCGATTGCACGCGAGATTGCAATTGGCAGAAATTTGAAATTGTTCCTTCAGGTTGGGACTATATTGCCCTCAAATTGAACTTTTTGTTGCAAGATTTTGTGTTGGTTCAAGGCAGTAGATGTTTTAATATATGATCTGCACCTGATTCTTCAGGTAGCTTTTGGGCTGTGGATAGCATCATATATTGGTAGTCTTTGCAATTTACTCACTCTTGTCTACATTGGTAAGCTCTTTACTGCACATTGTTTCTCATAATTGCTGTGTGATAAAGGCAAAAGGGGTTTAATAACATTTTCTTGTATTTTTTTTTTCTTTTCTGCAGGGGTTCTCCTTAGCTTTTCTGTCCCTGTACTTTATGACAAATACCAGCACCACATTGATGAAAAACTCTTGGTAACGCATAGAATGATTCAAACACAGTATAGAAAACTTGATGATTCCCTTCTAAAGAAGATCCAAATGCCATCAAACAAGGACAAGAAAGTTCACTAGGCGAGTCTCTTTTTTAATCCCTTTTCTCTTTTACAATTTGCACTCGACCACTGTAAGTTTATATTTTCTATTTAAACATCAACATTTGGTGACATAGATTACCATTTCAGTGGGGAAAAGGCTGTTGTTTGTTTTTTCTATAAATTGTAGTATTTCTCATTTAGACCACCATCAGTGCTTTCAGTACAGAACTCAGAGTTGTGAAAATCCACCATAGGGAAGAGATGCAATTTTATCATTTTCTTTGGATTGTTTTCCTGCAAGCCTTGTGGTGAGAAGTAATTTTATAGAACCTATGATCTGTCTTTCCAAGTCATTACTTTCTTGTGTGCCATATCGAACATAAATCAACTGCCCCTTTTTTCTTATTAGATTTGCTAAATGTTAAAATTAGATAGGTATACCCCAAAGTTCTGATGCTTTTCTGTTTTAATTTATGCTCCTATATCCATTACAGTCAAACACTCTTGAAGGCTTTTGGATTTAGATTTGTTACCTTGATTTAGATTTATTACCTTGTAGATTAAATACTCTGAATAAAATCACATGCTCGTTAGAAGTTTGAATCTCATTTCATGTTTATGAGCTGGGACTAATGCTTTTGCATGAAATTGCTCGGGGAAACTTAGTACATTATTCACATCTCAGTGAATTTGGTTATGCGCATAAACATTGAGAATGACCAAGGTACCTGATCACATGTTTATGATGATATTTCCAAAGAGGTTACCTGAGTTTAACCTTTGATTCGCCGATAATATGACATCTGAGAAGGAGTTGAGTCATATATTCTACTCACTCAGCATGGTTTATCAAACTTTGACAAATATGTCTAGATATACATTTTTAATACCATTGTGGTGACTAGTGCACTCACCTTTTGATTTATTGGCACAGGTTTGCATTCTTATTGACATGATCCTTCTACAATTGTTTTGCATCATTGGCACAGGTTATAATATTTATTGTCATTACCTAAATCAAGAGAGCTACAATGCCTTAATGGTCACTTATAAAAATCCTAGTATCTAGATTATATTTTTGTTTTAACCTGTTTGTCTCACCACCATCAAATTGGCAGCTAGAGTTGTCTTATTGAGTGACGGAGATTTGGTTTTCCCCCCTCTTTTATTGTTTTTTGGGTGTTACTGAAGCACATAATCACTCATTGTGATACAGGATTCTGAGGAATTGACAAAGATGTGACTAAGGGTTTGGAGATCGGTTGTCAACATAGGACGTTCAGGTTTTAATCTACTGGGATTCTCAGTATTACTATCAAATATCAGTTACTCAATAGTAAATCTTTAGGAGCAGTACTGACCTAACTAGCCTCTACAAGTGGGGAATATTCAATTTTCATTGTTTTATCTGGGTTGCCTTTGTTGTGATGATCTTCTTTCAGAAGTAGTTTTGTTCCCTTTGACAAATAACACAACTAAGAAAATATGATATTTGTGTAGCACTGATTACATGTTATCATTTCTGCTTGTTTTGAAAAATCATGATGCTTTCCATCTCGTGAATGCTCAATGGATAGCATTAATCGTTTTTTATATACATTTTTTACGTTTATGCACACAAATGAAGAATACCATAATGTATTGGGTATTCAAAATTATATCAACCGTTGTGGAAGTTTTTGTTTTAGATATTTCATCCTCAGCAGTGTTTAAGCATACTGCTACTGCTATTTTATTTTTTATTTTCAATTATAAACATGTAAATATGAACGTGTATGCACGTTTCTTAGTATTGTTCTGAAAACCAAAAGCCTTGCAATTTTCAACCTAAAATAATTTCTATTGACATATAAGGATGTGAAATTACAAATATTCTAACAAAATTTCATTATAGCATTGATGTCAATTTGTCTAAAATGTCGTTTAAAACTTGTGGTCGGGTCTGACTTCGAGTTTTGCAAAACCCAACTCAAACCAGACCCGTGACCATCCTAAAAGGTAAAAACGAGTTCAGATTTTATGACAACAACTCCTCATGAGCAACGGACTAACTTCAGCGAAATGACTGCCTGTTAATAACACGACATCTCAGACTTCAATTCCACAATAACACTAGCACTCATCTTAAGACAAAGGAAAAGATAACAACCTAAAAGATGGAGACTTTGCCAGTTAGCAGTTAGTATCCTAAAAGAGAGGCACAGAAGACCTCTCGACCCATCTTTAGTCAACAAGTTGGCTCATATAAAACAGTGACTAACAACGTAGATAGTCTCTCCAATAACAAATGTACTTGTCATCTGTACATCGAGTGCTTGTCTTAACAATTTACAATCCCAATCCCTTAATAATTTTGAAGCAATACTGGACAGACAGAGAGATTGAGAGAGATTGCTACATTTAGCAGCAGTGGCTCTGCTACGCTCTTCAATGTACTCTATAGCTCCACTAATATACTTCATTCTTCAATCAGCAGTCAAATCGCACAAAGAAATAATCTTTGGGTTACAACCATTTCATGCTGGCGTCTACGTACAGCTTTACATCATTTAGATTTTTTTTTTTTCTTCCAATTTTTAAATTGCCTACAAGATAGTACTAAAACCTAAAAAAGCCTCACAATCTCAATACTTGTTCAGCTACAATGCTAAATTTGTATATTCTTCTATGGCTCCGGGGGAAAAACGAATCACGCAAATGACCAGAAACAAGATGTAAGGAATTCCAAATAGATTTAATCATATTGGTTTTTAGCATATATGCTCTTCAGACACTTACATTTATTCAGGTTACGTTATGACAGATAGAAGCAGGCAAATAAATAAGATACAAGACGGCATGATAGTGTGAATATCTATTAACAAACTAGTTACTAAAATACCAACATACAAAACGATCTCCATGGATCTAGTTACTAAAATACCAACATACAAAACGATCTCCATGGATCGGATAGCTATAATTAGAGCAATTAGAACACTTATAAAACATATTTAATTTCTATGGGAAAAATAAGAATTGATCATAGCAATGCCTGTAATTTGTACGTATTTCTGAAGAATTCCAGTATCATAAGTGACTCATGACAAAATGATTTAATGCCAATGCAGGAGCTGTCCAAAGGAAATGACAAACTTTTACATGGATGAGAGCGAAACTGTCAGATTTCAGTGTCTATTTGTGTGTGTGTAAAGTTGAACACTTGAAGAACAAATAAGTTTCTGAGGAATTACCAAGCAGCCAGAGGATATATAAGAGTTTTTATCATTTGGATCAATTAAGCTGTATCTGTTTTCCTTGTAAGTTTAGTTCATTTCCCTACACATTCTATACATACAGCGGTTGATGTAACGTATACAGCAGCTAGTAACCAATATTGGAAGACCACTTAATCATGATAGATTTTAATTCATAACAAACACTTCACAACTTCCCAATTTTCACTCTCTTGACTCCAAACAAAGCTTAAAAACACAAGCCACAAGGATTTCCCTTATAGAAGCCAACAACCTAGATAATTTGGAAACTCAATTTCAACAAACTTGCAATGAAAATTCACAATCAAAATTGCAGACTGCAGATTTCAAAATCTTGCAACTTTCTCTAAACTTGATTCAACTTCGTATCGAAACAACCATTCCACAAATTCAAACTATGATTTTTTAATTGCTTGCAAGTTGCAACTAATAAACAACTACCAAAAAGAGAATCAAAGTCAAACTTACAAAAGCTCTCAACATCCCGATTGCAAAGAAACTAAGTTGGTCAAATTGCAAAATCCATAACGAAACACCTGATACTGAAATTTATAATGACTACCCAGATTAAAATTTTACAAAATTCTACATCAACCATTGCATTTTCAAATCCAAATGCCAGATATAACCATTAATTTTCTTACAACAATTCAAAAACCACAAAATTGGGTTTTTAAAGGGAGAATGCACTTACATTCTCTATTGTCCACCACTTTCATCCTCAAGCTTCTTCACATAGGCCTTAAGCACCATTATAACATCCCTAGCAGGAGCCTGTAAAGTACTTACCAATCCAATCGCAGGACTTTGCAATGCCCCCAACATCTTAGCATAAATTTCAGCTCTAGAAGGCATTGTTTCCAACTGCTTAAAATCTCCAGGCCCATAAAACTTCCCTTCAAAAACAGCCCCAGTAAAGTCGTTATCTTCCAATTTCTTCTCCTTTTGGAAATTCCTATAAGGCTTAATTGCCTCTGGTATTTCCTCAGTATGCACAAAAAGCCAAGCATTCATTCCTTTCATGCAAGGCTTTAGAGCCTCCCATTGGGTACCTTCGATGGCTTTATAGACCAAAGTATTCTTGGCTACAATAAGTTTTGAGGACTCTGGCAATGATCTCCTCAATTCTTGGAATTGTTTAACAGTAAAGCCTGTATATTTAATTGCAGCCAAGAGATAGCAATTCTCTAACTGAGTTTTCACTGTTTCTACAGTTTCTTCTTTCTTGGTGCGAGAAATGGCAGAATTGATTGAGATGGGTCTGTAGGAAGTGCGTTTTTGGAGAGGTTTTGAAAAAGAAAATGGGTTTGTGGAGCGAAATTGGATTAGGGTTTGAGAAGGTGAAGGCTTGGAGGAAGGGAATGAGAAGAGTGCGGTTTCCATGGCGGTGGTGATGGAGGGAGATAGAGAATGTGTGAGGCTTTTCGGCCTTTTTAGGCTTATCTTATCATTATTTTTGTTTTGAGGCATTTCATATTTGTCTTTGCCTCCTCCTGTAAGATTAAGAAGTTCGTAACTGAGAAACTATTAGAAACTTTAATCAATTTATTTATCAGTAATTTTTGTAATTAAAAATTTAACCAATAATTCTTCCTAAAAAACAAATTAAGCAATAATTTATAAAATTAAATTCCATTTTTCTCTTCAGTAATCACAATTTAGCCCGGTTTAATAGATACCTACTTCCGCCATCCTAATGAAACAAAATATTACCAAATTTAAATGATAAAATAGAGATAACTGAATAAATGTCAGAAATTAAATTTTAATATCAACAAAATACCAGAAAACTTTAAAAATTGAGAATTATTATAAAATTATATAATATAATAGATGTCCATTGAGTTTATTAAATAAATTATTTATTTCTCCAAAAATTATAATTTTTAGAGTAAAAATTTGTATCATTCAAGATGAAAGGTTGTATCATTTAGGTGTAAGGTTATATTTTTTAAAAATAGCTTTTTAGATCCTATATATAGTCCATTAATCTTATGGACTGAGTAACTAAGATCTTAATACATAATCAATTTCTCTCTGTCTCTTTTAATCTATCTATTACATTTCTATATGTACTCTTTATTTATTGTATTTCATAAAACATTATTAGTACGAAACTCTAACCGAATTATATGAATTCATTCTGCTACATTTTCGATTTTGTGAAATTGCTTTCTTTTAAAATTGGTTTAAAAAAAGAGAATAACTTACGATTTGCGACAACCAAAGTTACAAGTTATATATCTAGAGCGATTTACGTTTAAAAAGTATTTCTATATATAATTCTTATATCTATATATTTTAGATATAAATTATACATATAAATTCAAATTTGAATTTTATATTTGATTGATTATTATATATAATATAACTTTACAATCAAATTAATGTGATATTGTTGTTTTATCATGTTAAATATTGTAAAAATAGATCTGACTTTTAATATATTGATAGATCATCACTGTCAAGATCAGAAGAGCTTTCATTGCTTGAATCGACCTTCAAAGCTAGTCCTTTATGTTTCTTATCTTTAGAAGTCAAGGAGAATTTCATCTATTCAGAAGTGAGAGCCCCTATCAAATAATCATATATCACTAGAGTCTCCTTATAGTTCATAAGGATAGAATTCTAAGGATTTTCTTAACAAGCTCTTCTTCAGGAATTTCCTTTTCAAGAGTTCTTAAAGGATTTACTATGTTGGTGAATCTAAAATTTAGCTCAATGATAGTTTCTCCTTCTTTCATACTGAACATTTCGTATTCTTTCCAAAGGATGTTGATTTTGGATTCCTTTACATAATCAGTACCCTCATAGGTTACTCTAAGTTTCTCCCAAACTTCCCTTGCTGACTTGCATCTAGAAACCTTATTGTACTCAGTAGAATCTAATGCATAGTGGAGTATATTTATAGCTTTTGCATTTATAGCGATATCACTCCAATCGGCATCAATATATTCCTCTTCTGTTTTTGAAACTCTTTCATTTTCAACAATTTTCATAGGGACATGAGGACCACTAATAGTGTTCCTCCCAAACTTCCCTTGCTGACTTGCATCTAGAAACCTTATTGTACTCAGTAGAATCTAATGCATAGTGGAGTATATTTATAGCTTTTGCATTTATAGCGATATCACTCCAATCAGCATCAGTATATTTCTCTTCTGTTTTTGAAACTCTTTCATTTTCAACAGTTTTCATAAGGACATGAGGACCACTAATAGTGTTCCTCCAACAATTTATATCAAGTGATTAATGAAATTTTCCGTTCTAGTTTTTTAGTAAGAGTAATTAGAACCATTGAACAACAGTGATCTAGAAATAGATTGACCTTCTAAAGAGGTAAGAGGAAGTGAGGCTGCCATGGGATCTTTTCTCTTAAGCTATTAAGCTTCGGTAAGTCAAGAGATGAAGCTCTGATACTAGATTGCATATGTATGACACAACCCAAGAGGTGGGTGAATTGGGCTTTCTAAAAAATTTGCTTTCAAAAGCGCCAAATTAGAATCTATTTACAGCTGAATTAGAATGTATATGTAAGAGACAAATATTCAGTTTAGAATACTCTTACAACACAGTTCCAAGATTAGAAAGACTGTGTGAAGTACAGTTATTGAAATTAGAACTGACTTACAAGCCTTCTTGCAAGATTAGAACAACGCAGTGAAGAGAAGTTATCAAGACTAGAAAGCTTCGCTGAGTTGCTGCAAGACTAGAAAGGCTTTGCAAAGAAAGATATATATGATTAGAACTTCTTTACAAGCCTTTTTGTAACTTTAGAAAATGGGTTAAACTTAAAGTTCTGAAAAAGGAATGATTTTGGAATAGCTAACTAGAACTTTAGAAGTTATGATGCAGAAATCTAGAGTTCTAATTTTATACAGAGATAGAGATTGCTTCACAAATCAGAACTAAACTTAAATTAATTTTGTGTTTCCAGAAATATAAATATTTGTGTAAACCAAAAATAGTCAAGCTACAACTTTAGAAAAAGATAGAAGATAGACATAGTGATTTATAGTGGTTCGGCACTAACTTGCCTACATCCACTCCCCAAGATACAACTTGATATTCTCCACTATGTTATCTCTTTTCAAGGATAAGAGACAAACCAATAGTTATAAGAAAATAGATTTAAGCACCTAAATCTAACCTTAACCCACTAGATTTTACAGATTTTAGTTGACATTTAACTCTTTTCTATTTTACGGAGATAAGAAAACTCATATCAAGATATTTATATCTCATTTAAGGAGAAGGTTGCTTGAACACGTATAAATCTATAGCTTCTGAACTAAGTTGTTACACAAGTATTTTTCTTTTAAAATATCCCTAACCACAACAGATTACAAAGAAATCTATATGAAAAGAGAGAAATGTAGAAATAAGCACAGAAAAATAGAAAACAGATTTAAAGACTTAGAAATCCAAATTAGTTCTTTAGAAAGAGACGAAAACATAAATCTTTTCACTAGGATGATTTTTCTTGAAGAACAGAAATGAAAAGAGAATGAAGAGGGATTGAAGAGAGAGCTTTGAGAGATTTTAAATACTTGAATAATGGCTTAAACTCTTGTCCAACTTTGATAAGGAGAAGCAAAAACACTTTTATAGAAAGATGACAGTTTACCGTTTGAGAGAAAATTTTGAAATCATTTAATGAGACTATCACAAGTTTTGGCTAAAGTGAAATGAGGCATGGGGGGTAATAAATGTCTCTGTCCTTTGTTTAACACATTGACGGCAGGTAGCATTAAATGAGGAATGGAAAGTGCATTAAACCAAGGTGTTATTTAAAATCAGAAAACAGATTAGCTGTAACAGAGTTCTGACAGCTGAATTCAAAAACTCTCTTGCAGATCAGAATGCAACAAATAGCTATTTGGAAAGATTTGCTCCAAGGATCTTTTGGAAAGAAAAATGTGGAGAGAGTTTTGATCAAATCTTTCAGCTTTTTATATATAAAAAGAATTAAAATTAATTTTTGAATGAGAGAGAAGGAAAATAGTACTTTGTGCTTATAATCATTATTTCTCTCAAACCTACATTAATTGCCTAAGACACATACCAACTAAAAATGCTTCTTCCAAGTCTTCATGGTCTTCAATCAAATGTAGAAAATTAATTTCTTCAATAAATCTTTAATACCAAAATTTGCATAAGACATTTTTTAGCACATATAAATTTATATGGTTTAAAGGCAATCATCAAAATCAAGCAGAAAATTAACCCTCGAGCCAACAATATTTTTCCACATCAGCGCACGTGTTATTCACTCAGACAATCTGTATCTAGTCAGACGTGTATAAATTACGAAAAAATAATTTTAGGGGGCTAAAAAGTTATTTTAAAGGTTGAGGTAGCCAAAAGACTTTTTCGTATAAATACATGTGTTAATTTATGTTTCAACCTTTAATGAGACATTCTTTGTGTAATGGACATTCAAGGGGAATATTATAAAATTATATAATATAATGGATGTCTAGTAAGTTTATTAATGAAATTATTTATTTCTTCAAAAGTTATAGTTTTTGAAATAAATGGTTGTGCTCTTTAAGATGAATGATTATATCTTTTAAGTGTAATGTTATATTTTTTAAAGATAATTTTTTGTATCCTATAAATAGTCTCTTAATTCTATGGATTGAGTAACTAAGATCCTAATACATAATCAATTTTTCTTCTCTCTCTTATTTTATCTATTACATTTCTATATATATTCTTTATTTATTACATTTCATAACAAGAATATAATTTGCGGTAAAAAGTAAAATAATAAGTAACCTTAATGAATTCAAAGCGTACTCAAAACTACACACAAACGGCGCCACACAAATCTCATTTAATAAAAAAGAACAACAATAAATAAGGAATATAAACCATATTAAAAGTAAAAGTTTTAACCTCCACTTCATGTAATTAAAAAATGAAATCCATAAATGAAAAAATTAGGCTTTCTATAAATCTAAAATATGTATACAATGATTAAGACATTGAATATAGAAAAAAATATGTACAAATATACGGAACATATATTTATACTTTGTATATACAAATATAAACCAATTAAATATAATATATGTAAATTAAAAGAAAAATCTTTGAAAATCAGTCAAACGCAAGTTTTCAAAATTCCAGCTGCTATTTGTGCCATTTTGGCCTCTGATGCTTTACTTATCTAATAAAGTTCCATCTTTTCTCAAAAAAAAAAAAGACCATTAAAATCTAGAAATATACAGAAATTTGGAATCACACCCAATACTAACGGAGAGTAAGACAAGAAATTCGTAAAATAACGGAGATAAATACTCGACATTAGTAGAAAATACGACGGAAACAATCATGTAAGCGAAGTGAAGCGATCACCGCAATGAAGCTCGCCTTTTTGACGAAGCAATCACTTGCGATAACGACTCTCACGCTGGTCCTGCTGCCGGAGGTAGAGTTCATGCTTGCAATTGAAACTTTGAAGTGAAAGAAAGCGACAATGTAAAGAGAGTGAATCTGAATCTGAAAAATTCAAATAAAAGAGTAATCAGGTAAATCACGAATAGAAGTATTGCTATTTTAATGATTTCAGTCAACATTACATTTCTTAAACTCAAGTTTTAAAATTTGAAAAAAAATACAATCTCCCTGTGGAAAACTACAACGTCATAAATTTGGGTCAATAATGAATAAAACCTAATCTGTTTAGAATATGGCTGCAATAATATATAAATTGATATTATTATTTTCACAACATAAATTTGGTGACTTATAATTATATAGTTTAATAAAAAGGGTAAAAAAATTTTGTAATAGAAAAATATCATATGAATAACCATTATTCTGAAAAATAGACTGTACGAGTTGATTCGATCAGTTTAACTCGAAATTAGACTGTTATCCGGTCTGAATTGAATAACAAAATTGATAATTTTAAAAATCGGTATAAACTGGTAAAATTAGATAAAAATTGTTGCACCAGACCACAATTAATATGGTTCAATTTGAATTTTAATTTTTTTTCTCAAAGTACAAGTCTTTTTAAAATATAGGCTTTTGGAAATTGGGGCTACTAATTTTTGTGCTTTTTAGAACTTCTTTTTTTCTAAGCCCAAAATCTTAATTTATTATCGGGTAATTCTAGTAAATGTCATATTTTAAAACTTATATTTAGAGAATGTCATGTTGACTTTTTAATTTAAATTTTTATCATTTTGGATTTATTTTTACTTTTATGCATTTTTTTATTTTGTAAGGCATTAGTTTGTTAAGAAATCAGAATTTCAATAGTTTTGTATTTTTTTTATTAATTTTTTATTTTAATGATCAGTGTTTTCATTATTTAATGTTTCTTTTTGCATTAATTTTCTAGTTTAATATCCGTTTCCTTTTTTTCAAATTTTTCTTTAGTATTGTGTTTTTTTCAGCCATTTCTTGGTTTCCATTTTTCGTTTCTTCATTTTCTACCGTATTCTTTTTTCTAGTTTTTACTCTTTTATTTTTCGTTTCTTCATTTTCAACAAGTTCTGTCTTTTATTTTTTGCTTTTCTTTTGCGATTTTATTTTTGTATAAGTGTATTAATTTTTACCAAAAAATTGTCACTGCCATAGATGTTGTTTATGCTTTGTAGAGACAAGGTAATACTCGATTCTGTTTAGATTAATACTGATATAATATATATATAAAAGGTAATATTCGATTCTATTTGGATTGATACTAATATAGTATATATATATACACACACATGCGCACAAAAAAAAAACAACATATTTACTTGATTTGATTTAATGTGTTAATTGGTATATATATATTCATTCTGTATTTAATTGATTCTAGATAATTTACTAATATGGTATATACATCATATACATTGTATATATCGTATTTAGTGTCACTATTGTCATTGTCACCGATTATCATCCTCATTGTTGAATCACATAAGTTGTATAAAGATTGCTCTTTTAGATTTTGTATTTTTTTTTTCAGGATTTCTTTTTTTTTTCTACATATTCTTTATTTTAGCCTTTCCTTTTTTTTTTTCTCTCTCATCTTGTAGTGTTTTCTTTTTTTAGGATGACTCAAGCTATTTTTATTAACAGTGTGATGTCGTTTAAGGTTACTCTTTTCTTTTTCAGAATGACTCACGCTGTCTATTTTAATAGTTTAATGTGATACTGTTTAAAGTTACTTTGGATATTTTTATTTTTTCTTTGACCAAATGTGTTAGTTTCTCAATTTTTATTAGTTTATGATGTTTACTGAAAACTGAACCCTTAAATATGACATTTGTCTAAGAGCTCTTTTATTATAAAAAAACAACTGAATTGTCCGATTTTAAAGTTAAATGTGAAAAATAAAATATTATATGTAATAATCCTGTTGAACCTTGCGGAGTTCAGTGAATTTCTATTTTACTAATTCATTGACTGGTCTAATTTTCAAAATATTAAGAATAACACGTAAGATTAAAAGAAAAAAAAGAGAGATCATTTTAAGAAGATATAGGACTGTTATAAGTTTTGTCCGTCAACTCTCTTGACATTTCACTTTAGTCTCTTATTTATTTATATTTATATTTTTAACAAATATTTTTTTAAATTACCAATATCTGAACTCTATTAAAAGAATATATTTCTTTTTCTAGAATATTAAAAGAATTAGTAGTGAAAAGTTTAAATTAATGTATCATTTTATTTTAGTCCATTGAACACAAATAAAAAAAAACTTGATGTATCGTTCTTATAATATTTTTTTTTAAGAGTTCTTATAATTTTTTCGTTTTCAAAATTTATAAAATTTGATATAAGTATTTCTATTATGATACAAATTGGTGTTGAATATATTTTAAAATTAAAATTTAAACACGTTAATATATGTTAGTGATAAGTTCACAAATTAGGCCAAACAATTGAAAGAGATACGTGATAAAGAAGGTAATGTGGAAGCCTTTATGATTCTTTTTGAATTGAATCTTTTATATTCTATAGGTCTTTTTTTTTTTTTCCGTCCATCCCATTTCCTAAAAAATCATCCCATTTAATTAGAAAGGAAGGAAGAAACTCTCTGCAATGTTGTTGATCGGCAGTTAGCAAGGTTAGTTCTCACTTCTCTCTTTCTCACTCCATCACACTTGCATTACAAGGAGACACAAATGTAGTGGATTTATTCTGAATCTTAATCCTAGATAGCATAAACTTGTAGGTTTTGATTTCTTACACAGTGCATATATATTGGTAACTCATCTTCAAATTTCTATTGTTTGTGATCTTACTTTTTCTTTTGATTGAATCTGCACTTCTTCTAGCTGCTATTGAATCAGATGCAAGTCTTTGAGATGCTTTAGTGAGTCCCTTCATTCCATTCTCAGCACAAAGAAGTTGCAGCATAAACTGTGACAATTGCAGTTGCTTAAAGAGGTTAAGGCCATTTCCCCAAAAGGGGGAAATATCACATCCAGTTGAATTAGTATATTAGAATCCGAATGTGCAGAACCTATGTGGTCATTTATTATGCATAATTATTGTGATTTTGAATCATTTGGATGTCAGACTTGCCGTATTTGCCAATACATCTTGATATTTTAGAGCTTTCTTTGAGTATGTTTAACTGTTATTCCTTATGGTGGCAGGTGGCCTTCCTTGCATTGCCTGTCTGAATATTATTTTTAAAATTAGGTAAAGTTCTTTTCTTCTGTGTTCTAACATTGGACATGAGGAGATGCATTTAGCATCTTTTGTTAAGATATAGAAACACAACTGCATCTTGTTAGCTAACTGTCTAGATATATTGAAACTGTTCACATGATTAGTTCATTTTGCATGGTTAGAGTGTTTAGTTTCTGTTGTCTTCTTTATTGGGTTCTTGAATTGTTTGCATTTCAAAGTTATAGTTCTTCATGAAATTGTACAAGTTGTCTTTTTAGCTTCAAGACCTATACAAAGAAATGCATTATTTAGCGGCATTATTTAATACCAATCCTCATTCCTCACCTCACCTTTAGCACACAGGAATTAAAATGCATAGAGTCATACCATTGAACAAACCTCTCAAAGCTTGGTTTTAAGTTGTGTTTATTCTTTTTTCTTAGTAGTGAGATGCGTGCAGTGCAATAATAAAGTTTACTCCAATATTTTAAATATCAAAGGATTTATATTGTCATCGTTAGACTGAAATTCTGATGCCGGTGGTTCACCCACAGCAATCCTCCTTTCTCCGGTTTAGAACTCGCTGTGCTTCGTTTGTCTCATTTAGTGGGAGTTGATTTGATATTTCAATCCATCATGACATTCAAAAGTGTTATAGGTCACAAATAATAAATTAATTGAATCAAAGTTTTAGGTTTTGTTTATATGTTTATATAATAAATTTTGGTTTTAGTTCAATGACTACAGTTGCAATAGAGTTGTAATTATTAATGAGTAAAAATTCTAATTTTTGGAATTAAATATAGAATTGTGATTCATATAAATGTTGAGATATGGATGAGATGGTTATTAATATGGTGATTTTGATAATTGATAAAGAAAGGCATTTTGATTGAATTTCAATACCCATAGATGGCTGAGTTTATATTGTGTGATTAACGGTATTTTGAGAATTAGATTCGTCAATAAATCGGTAAAGATAGAGGGTTCATTGAATCAGAAAGCTTGATCCAGTTCAATCAGATTTTATATATAATTTTTTTTAAATATATTTATTAAATAAAATTGAAAATTAGGTTAAAAAATAGTTGATCACAAATAAAAGACAGTTTCAAATTTGGCTTAAAAAAAATAAAAAATTAGTACATAATTTTAAATAAAAAATAAAATAAGAAAAATTTAATACATGAAAATATTAATTAATTTACTATAAATATATTATTATTTTTCATATGTGGTTGAAGTTAGACAACTTAATTATTTATTTTGAGTTTAGAAATAAAGAGGTTGAAAAATTAAAAAATCAATGGGTATAACTTTTAAGAGGCCCAAATTCTAAAAAACGCTCGCAAAAACCAAGAAATTGAATCCAATAAATTTCTAATCGTCCCATTCATCGATTTTTTGCTAGTTTTGTCGATACATGCTAATTTTTTAGAGATCCAATTTTTTGGGCAATCAAGTCAAACCACAATCTAGTTTTTGATCGAACCGTTTGATCTAGTCCAATTTTCAAAATAATAGTTATTAAATAGATATCTTCTTTGTTGATTGGCCTAATTGTTCTTCCTATCTATCATAGAGGATGTAAGAAATGAAAGATTTCAAGTTTGAATTCCTTCTATCATAAAAAATATCACCAAATTTTATTATTTTAGATATGTCTGTATCATACATCCACGTGTTTTGTTGTGGCATTTGGAATAACCGATACTTAAACTTAATTATTATATGATAATGGTTAATATTTTTATCTAATATTGAAAATAAAAATATCATATTTTAATATCAAAATTTAATTTTAAAAAAGATAAATATTATTAAGGATTAATATTCAAATTCAATTAGGAATAAGGAGGTTGATTTTCTATATTAGGTTAAAACTTTGTTGGGTTGTTAGTTAATGTTATAAAAAGATAAATATTACTAATTAGGATTAATATTTAAATTCAATTAGGAAAGTTAGTTGATTTTCTATATTAGGTTATAACTTTGTTGGCTTGTTAGTTAATGCTATACAAAGGTAAATATTACTAATTAGGATTAATATTCAAATTCAATTAGGAAAGTTGGTTGATTTTCTATATTAGGTTATAACTTTGTTTGCTTGTTAGTTAATGTTATAATTGCATTTGTATACAAAAAATGTCATTGGTCATTTCATACATAGGAGGTCTCATTTTTAGTAGTAAAGTTGGATACAAGTAGAAAACTACAAATATAAATATTGCAATTTATGAAATTCAATAACTATATATTAAAATATTATATCGATGCGGATTCTTTTTTAAATTTTTATATCGGGTACGCATAAGTTAAGATTTAAATATAAAATTTGAAACCATTTTTTTTTTCCACTCAAAGATTTTTTTAAGTTAAAAAAAATTATTTCATAATTAACGGCATTATTACGGAACTAATATTTGAACTTATCAACTCAATTAGAAATATTAAAATTAATATTTTATAATTAACATTAAAAGCATTAATATTTTAACCAATAATCTTAATATTAAAATAAAAATATAAATTAAATTACTAATACCTTAACTTAATTATTATGATTACGATTACTATTTATATCTAATGACAATTTTTTGCATGGAAATGTAATTATAACATACACTAACAAGGCAATGAAGTTGTAGTAACATAAACTAGAAAGGCAATGAAGTTATAACATAAACTAGAAAATCAATGTTTTTATTGGAAAATATTAAATGTTGCGAACAAATATAGAAAAGTGAAGTTATACTTTGGCAATACTTCACTTTTCTATATTTGATTCAACATTTAATATTTTTCTATATTTAATTGCAATATTTAAATATAAAAAATATTAAATATTGCAATCAAATATAGAAAAGTGAAGTTATACTTTGACAACACTTTATTTTTCTATATTTGACTGCAACATCTAATATTTTTCTATATTTGATTACAATATTTAAATATAGAAAAAGATTGAATGTTCCAATCAAATATAGAAAAGTATTGAATGTTGAGTCAAATATAGAAAAGTGAAGTATTGCCAAAGTATAACTTCACTTTTCTATATTTGATTGCAACATTTAATATTTTTTTATATTTAAATATTGCAATTAAACATAGAAAAATATCAAATGTTATAATCAAATATAGAAAAATAAAATATTACCAAATATAATTTCACTTTTCTATATTTGATTGTAACATTTAATACTTTCCAATTAATACATTGATTTTCTAGTTTATGTTGTAACTTCATTGCCTTTCTAGTTTATGTTACAATTCCATTGCCTTGTTAGTTTATGTTATAATTACATTTCCATACAAAAAAATGTCATTGGCCTTCCTTCCATGCATAGAAGGTCTCATTTTTAGTAGTGAAGTTGGATATAAGTACAAAAATACAAATATCAACATTGAATTTTATGAAATTGAGTAACTATATATTTTTATTTTTTTATATTGGGTACTTACAAGTTATGATTTAAATATAAGATTTAAAATTATTTTTTCTCATTCAAAGATTTTTTTAAATTAAGAAAAAAACTACCTCATAATTAGTGGTGTCATTAGAAAACTAATATGTGAACTTACCAACTTAATTAGAAATATTTAGAATTAATATTTTATAATTGATCATGTTAAAAGAATTAATATTTTAACCTATAATCCTCATATTTTAAGTATAAATTAAATGACTAATACCATAACTTAATTATTATGATGATGACTACTATTAATTTGTATCTAATATTCAAATTCAATTATTAATTTAAAAGGGGTAAGGGTGAGTAGGGTGTGCATAGTTGGGATGGGACAAAAATTGCATAATTTTCAATTTCATCCTAAAATATTAAGACCTAAAAAATGGAGTCTTAGTCACTTTCTCAATAGATATGTAATCTTATTCCATCAAAATGGAATAGACCGGATAAGAATTCAGTTTTGTGGATGAGACGAAATGAATTGGATTAGGAATCAATCAGGATTCTCGATAGTCTTATTAAATTAAATTTTTCACGAAAAAATATAAAATTGTTGTACTCATCAATTACAACAAAAGAAAAATTCACCGCAGCAAATTTGAGTTTAAGAAAAAAACTCATCATTATTTTGTTATAAGCTTATGTAAATTGAATTTTAACTCATCATTATTTTATTATAAGCTCATGTAAATTGATAGTTACATGATTTAATCTCGAATATTATCTAAAAAATAAATAATGATAGCATTAAGCTATCATAAGCAATAATCTAGTAATTAGATTAATTACAATTATTATTTCTTTTGTATTGATTAATCTTTTTAGTTTTTTTGTTTTATAGAAAAAATTTATTCAAAATGATTTACATTAAAATAATGAAAATTTTATTATTTAATTAATTAATTTTATATTTAGAAAAATAAATATTATTTTTTTCAAATTATTATCAGCTTTAACAAATAATTGTTGTCATATGAAAAATTAAAAGATGAATCTATCTTTTAATCAGAGAATCTATCTTGTTCCCTAATTACTTTTGAGATGAGAAAATTAAATTAATATCGTATTTTTTTCAGAACGATATTAAATTCTTTTAATCCTTTTAAAAATTAAAACTAAATTAAATATTATATGGATTTATCCTTTTAAAAATTCTTTATGGATTTGATTTTTTTTTAAATATTATAATTGAAATATTATATTGATTTGATTTTTTTTAAAAAATTGATTATTTTTTTAATTTTTATATTGGGTACGTACAAGTTATGGTTTCAACATAAGATTTGTAATTATTTTTTTCCACTCAAAATTCTTTTAAGTTAGAAAGACTTATCTCATAACTAATAGAATTATTAGATAACTAATATTTGAACTTATTAGCTGAATTAGAAATATTAAGAATTAATATTTTTATAATTGAAATTAATTCTTAATATTAAAATTATATGACTAATATATAAACTTAATTATTAACTAGAAAATCAATGTATTTGAAAAATATTAACTATTGCAATCAAATATAGAAAATGAATTTCTACTTGAAAACTTTAAAAGAAATCAACCATATTCAAATTCCTAATTGAATTTAAATACTAATTCATAGTAATATTTGTTGTTTTACTAAATTTTATTTATAAAATGATACAAATATTAGTCGTCATCATAATAATTAAGGTATTGATCATTTAATTTATAATTTTATTTTAATATTAGGATTATAGATTAAAAATATTAATTCTTTTTATGTGATCAACTATAAAATACTAATTCTCAATATTTCTGATTGAGTTAGTAAATTCAAATATTAGTTCTCTAACAATGCCATTAATTATGAGGTAAGTTTTTCCTAACTTGAAAAAATCTTTGAATGAAAAAAAAAATTCTAAATCTTATGTTTAAACCATAATTTGCAATCAACCAATATAAAAATTAAAAAAAAAAATCAAAATCCATATAATATTTTGATATAAAGTCACTGAATTTCATAAAATTCAGCGTTCATATTTGTAGTTTTCTACTCATATCCAACTGTACTACCAAAAATTTTTGAAAAGGCCAATGGTAGTTTTTTTTTTCCTTGGAGATAAAAGTAATTATAACAGAAAAATTAACAAGGCAATGAAGTTGTAACATAAACTAGAAACACAAAATATTTACTGGGAAGTGCTAAATGTTGCAATCAAATATAGAAAAGTAACGTTATACTTTGGCAATGCTTCACTTTTCTATATTTAATTGCAACATTTAAACTATATAGAAAAAGTATTAAATGTTGCAATCACATATAGAAAAATGAAATATTGCAAAGTATAATTTTATTTTTCTATATTTGATTGCAACATTTAATATTTTTTAATTAATACATTGATTTATAACTTAATTGGCTTTCTAGTTTATGTTTATGTTACAACTCCGTTGCCTTGTTTGTTTATGTTATAATTACATTTCCATACAAAAAAATGTCATTGGCCTTCCTTCCATGCATAGAAGGTCTCATTTTTAGTAGTGAAGTTGGATATAAGTAGAAAAATACAAATATCAACATTAAATTTCATGAAATTGAGTAACTATATATCAAAATGTTATATAGATTTTTTTTTTTTTTTTTTTGTATTGGGTATTTACAAGTTATGATTTAAATATAAGATTTAAAACTATTTTTTCTCATTCAAAGATTTTTTTAAATTAAGAAAAAAGCTACCACATAATTAGTGGTGTCATTAGAAAACTAAGATGTGAACTTACCAACTTAATTAGAAATATTTAGAATTAGTATTTTATAATTGATCATGTTAAAAGAATTAATATTTTAGCCTACAATCCTCATATTAAAAAGTATAAATTAAATGATTAATACCTAAACTTAATTATTATATATGATGATGACTACTATTTGTATCTAATATTCAAATTCAATTATTAATTTAAAAGGGTAAGGATAAGCAGAGATGTGCGTAGGTGGAATTGGACGAAAATTACATAATTTTCAATCTCATTTCAAAATATAAAGAGATAAAAAATGAAGTCTCATTCTTGTCTCAATGGATATGTAGTCTGTTTCATCAAAATAGGATGAGACGAGATGGATTGAAAAAAGATAAAATTGTTATATTCACCAATTACAATGAAATAAAATTCACCAAAGCAAATTTGAATTAAAAAAAAAAAAGAATGAATTCAATGATTGATGGATCCACTAATGATATTATTAAACAACTAATATTTGAACTTACCAATTCAATTAGAAATCTTAAGAATTAATTTATAATTGACATTAAAAGAACTAACGTTTGAACTTATGATTCCAATATTACAATTAAATTATAACATTAAAAGGCTAATGCTTAAACTTAATTATTATGATGATAACTAATGATTGTATAATCATTAGTCATTAAAAATTAGTTTCCCTTTTGATATTATGAAAAAAAATTTCATTTAATGAATAACCATAAAAGTTATTATGAAAAAAATAATTAGTTAAATATATAAATTTAAAAATCTTGCAAATATTTTAAAATATAAAAAAAGAAAAAATAAGCAAATAAAATAGGACGGAGGAAGAATTAAAAAAATCACATTTTAATATCAAAATTTAATAAAAAAAAAGGAAAATATTACTAGTGATTAATATTCAAATTTAATTGGAAATTTAAATATGGTAGTTTGATATCCAATCATTTCTTTCAAAGTGGGTTAAGTACAACTTGATTTTTCTATATTTGATTGCGGTGTTTGTTTATTACTTTAATCAGCATCTGATTTTCTATATTTGGTAGCAATGTTTACTTCCATAAAAAAAATTTAACTTTCTTTAGTAAGGTTACAAATAAAAGGGAATGAGGGTAAGAATCAAACCATGTAAAATATCTTTTTATGGCAGTTAGGTTAGAATTTAATTGGTTTGCTAATTATGTTATAATTACAATTGTATATAAAAACAAATATCATTGGCCGTTTCAGACATGAAATGTCTCATTTTTAGGAATAAATTTGGACACAGGTAGATAACTACATATTTGAATGTTGGATTTTATTGAAATTCTATGATTAATTTATTAAAATATTATATGGATTTTGATTTTTTTTTTTAAATTTTTATATTGGGTACGTGCAAAATATGATTTGAATATAAGTTTTGTAACCATTTTTTTTTTCCACTCAAAATTCATTTTTAAGTTATGAAAGACATATCCGTGATTAATGAAATTATTAGAGAACTAATATTTGAGCTTATTAGCTCAATTAGAAATATTAAGAATTAATATGTTTATAATTGACATTAAAAAAATTAATATTTTAACCTATAGTCCTAATATTAAAATGAAATTATCAATTAAATGACTAATACATAAACTTATGATGATGATTAATATTTGTATCTTAATAAAAAATAAAAATAGGATATTTTTGTATTAAAATTTAATAAAAAAAGACAAGTATTATTAAGGATTAATATTCAAATTCAATTATTTTAATTTAAATTTATTATTGAAAATATTAAATTACGAGAATGTACAGCAAGTATAGAATACAAAGTATGTTCTTAATGGCTACTATTATAAAATGACAAAAGCATTGCTCTTATTATTGTATTCTCTTCTTGAAAGGTTCGTTAAATTGGCATAATCATCCTTAAAGCTATACCTCCATTCTTAGCTTTCTTCTTTCTCATTCATGTTTCTGCTTGTATTTTAGTTTCAAGTCTTTTGGCTAATTCAAACAAGTAGACAATCTCTTATATTTTTATGTCTCTCTGTGTTTAAATTTCTTTTTGAATAAGATTTTGGATGTTGCTTTCTATTCAAGTATATGATTGATCTACCAGGTGTGTTTTGAATATTATAATTTATTAATTTACTTATCATGTGTGTGCATTGAAGTTTTGGCAACCCTAGACGATGGGAGGAAGAGCATTCAGTGGTGGTGGAGGCAGAGGCAGAAGTGGACAAAAACTGACAATACTTGATTCCCTGACATTTGTCATAACCGTGAAGGAGACATTTCAAGATAAGAAAGAAAAATATGATGAATTTCTTGAGGTCATGAAAGAATTCAGAACTGACAGGTTTAATCATATGATAAGCTATGTAATTTGTTCTAAATAATTCATTTTTCTTAAGAGGTTATTAGCAATTGATTTAATTCATTTCCAACGTTTTATCTATTGTAGAATTGACATTGACGGTGTCATAACAAGGATCAAGAAGTTATTTAGAGGGCATGATGACCTAATTTTGGGATTCAATACTTTCTTGCCTGAGAAATATAAGATCAGCCTCCCTTTAGAGGATGAAAAAACTCCACCGGAAAATCCTGTTGAAATTGGAGTTGGAAGGACTCGTAAGAGATGTTATGGAGCTTAAGCGAGTTGGCTTTGCTGATATGCCGTCAATAAGAAAAGGAACTGGCTTTGCTGATATATCCTTTTCAAGTTTTCTTTAGAGTCTGAGTCTAAGTCTAAAATAAAAGTCTGAGTCTGAGTCTGAGTCTAAGTCTAAGTCTAAAAAAGAAGTTGTCCAGTCTTGTCTTTATTTCTTAATCTATAAGTGATGATCATGTTCCATCTCTTCAGCTTTATGTAGCCATGGATGGTGGCATTTTGTCTTAGTAATAAAATTTCAAGTTTTTCATTATTTTCCTTCCATTTAATTTTTCATTGAAATTTTGCTTGAATGAAACTTGGAAAAATAAAGAAATAAAATGATAATGGCAAAGAATTCACTGACTTTTGGATATGTCAAAAGATTGCATTGCACCATCATCATAACAAAAACAGAATTGATTGAGGAGAGAAAATGGGGACAATCACTTTTCTACATTGGGAAAGTTTATATGGCAAGATCAGAAGTAGTTTCCTTAACTTATATTATTACAATTAAGCTAAAGTTCATCCACTCCTTTAAAAGAAAACAATCTTCCTAATTGGGGCAAGTTGCAAAAAATGCTGTGGCAATATACTAAAAGGCAAGAACTACTAGTAGAAAATCACACGAAAAGACTCTAGTCAAAGTAGTCCAAACTAATCCAACAAAATGCTCATTTAGGGCATCCTTTTGCTTTTACTGTATAGAAAGCCTATTGAAGCATTCAATCATTTGCTTCTCTTACTTCTCAAATTGTCATAATGTGGCCTTTTGTTTTACTTGCTTTCCCAAATTATTTCTTTTTTATTTAATTTGGTATATTGTTTTCCTGCCTTTTTTAATTTGCATATTTGATTAGTAAATCTACTTCTCTTACTTTCCAAATTTTGCATAATTTAGTTGGTAAATCTATTTTTTCCGACCTTCCACATTTGCATATTTGATTAGTAAATCTACCTTTCCAAATTTACACTTCTGTATCAAATGGCCATGGGTGAGCATGGACAATCTCCACTACTAAATCAATTGTCTAAGTGAAAATCATTTGATGAAGTGTGGGTACGTGGAAGAGAATATTGAGTGGATCTAACCTCTTTTTAGCAAAATATTATAATTGACCTTTTGCTTCTTTGGCCGTCTGCTTCTTTGACTTGAGCTTTAAACAAAGCTAACACTCGCAATTATCTCCTAATAGGGGAGAGCAAACGGTCGGCTCAGTTCAATTCGAGCCGAACCAAATTCAGAAAATAGAAATCGAACTTTTTATAATAAAATTGAACCGAAGCTTATATATGAACCTAATAAATCGAACTAAACCAGTCGGTTTGATTGGTTTATTCGATTTTTCACCATTTCAATTCGGTTTTAAGCCCAAAAACTGAATATCTGCATAACCGAATCAAACCAAATAACAAAACACTGTTCAAACCAAATAAATCATCTACCAAATTTTTCTTTGGCATCAAACTAAACCAAACCAAAATGTGTCGGTTCGGCTCAATGGGTCATTTGCTGGGGGGGGGGGGGGGGGGGGGGGGGGGGGGGGGGGGGGGGGGGGGGGGGGGGGGGGGGGGGGGGGGGGGGGGGGGGGGGGGGGGGGGGGGGGGGGGGGGGGGGGGGGGGGGGGG
>CANUEP010274678.1:0-34950 GCA_947857235.1 Jatropha podagrica | reverse complement strand
CTATATAGACACAGACTGAGAGTGTGAGAGTTTATATATATATATATATATATATATATATATATATATATATATATATATATATATATATATATATATATATATATATTAAAAGTAGTCTTCGATATCTTAAAGCCAATCAATTGGTACGATGAGTGTGGAACACAACTGATTTTTCATTCAATCCTAATTTGTTCTTAGTATATATTTCTCAAACGATAATAGTTGAGAATCTAAATCTAATTGTCAATAAAGTTCAAGTTGATAATAGCGGCATCACCCCTGTCAATAATGTTGGAACCAACTAAACATGAGACAAAATTAGCAACTCGACCCTTATTGAAAATTCAGATACTTAAGTAGTAATGACATTAAATAACTCTACAAAAATTTAAAAAAAAAAATCATTCAAGTAATAGCTAATCAACAAACAAAGGTATAATTAAAGTCTGCCTCTAGATAATGATCAATCACATCCTAATAACTTACAGAATTAAAATCAGAAAGGCTTACCAAAATAGGTACTAGTAAATTTTGATGAAGGAGACCAAGATGATAGAGGCGATATCTCATGTCAAGATAAGACGTATTTTACTCACCCTAATCAGAGGAGTATGACTCAACCTATTGCCAATGCTAATGTGCCTTCAAGAGTTAGAGAAGTATTAAGAGAATTCAAGGGATTAGGAGGTGACTTGAGTGATTACAAACTCAAGGACGTCTCATTTTTATTAGTAGACATATTAGATGCATCGATGCCTTCTAAATTCAAGATGCCAATATTCGACCAGTATGATGGTTCAATTGACTAAGAAGTCACTTTGCTAACTTCAAAACAATCATATACTTACAAACAAATTCGGATAAAATTATATGTCGGGTTTTTCTATAAATTAAAAGGGGTAGCACAAGAATGGTACCAGACATTAAAATCTAGATTCATTGACTCATTCTTGTAATTAACATCCCTTTTCAAATTTAGATTTATTATCAACATTCCAGTAAGGAGAACTCTTGGATTTGAAAAGGACAGATGGAGAACCATTAAGCCGATAAATAGACAAATTCCAGAGGATGGCAATACAAGTGGAAAATTTGAACCATGAAATGGTTGTTAGTGCCATGGAGAAAAACTATAACTATAATAAGTTGTTTGAATCTCTGTATATTGACAATGCCACCACCTTTGCAAAGCTTATGACGAGAGAAAACAAGTTATCTAAATTAAACGAGGCATGGAAAGCATAAAGTGTTCGTTTAAAAGGCCTACAAAAGAAGAAAAAGGAATTAATCAGATCTTGCTCGCCTATAAGGCCACTCAGACAATGTCAACCCTACCCTATCCTTATATCACAGGAGATAAGTGGGGAACTTATAGAAAGGAGTTTACACCACTCAAAACTAGTTGACATGAGATCCTAGTTTGGATTCGACGCAACTCAAACAAAGTTCACATAAGCTAACCTCCTCGAATGAGACATGAATTGGCATCCAGACGTGAGAATCTAAGTGTCATGTCTTTTATAGAGACCATGGTCATGATAGCAAAAATTGTTGCGCATTGAAGAGAGAAATTGAAAGACTAGTTCAACACAAAGCGCTCAAGGAATTTATAAGGCCAGCAAGACCTAATGAAAAAACAAAACCTAAAAAAGAGTCGTTGAGTCAAGAGAAGCTATAACCTAATAAGAGTGATACTTTGGGCACCATTCATATTATATTGGGAGGGACTAACAATGGGAATAATACATTGGCCCAAAAAAGACATGAAAGAGAATTCTTCTCAATTTATCTAAATACAAAGGTAGATATGAGAGAAAATCTTTGACCTTCATGAAAGAAGATGGTACGAACTTTCAATTCCCTCATATTGATGCTTTGGTAATCAAAGGGAATATTAGAGAACTTCGTGGTAAAAGGGTTCCTTATGGATGAGGGGAGTGCAGTCAATTTAATAACTTCTGAAGTTTTTAAATCTCACCTTAATGTAACAAAGTTGAGGCCAGTTTGCACTCCATTAGTAGGATTGGTAGGCAAACATATATAGGTAGAAGGTGCCATCGATTTATCAATGGAATTGGGTGATGAAGAACATATAACAATCTTCAAAGTAGAATTTACGTTAGTAGATGTCCTTTTTCTCGTACGATGCAATATTAGGCAGCGCAACATTATATGACTTAGCAGCATGTACGTCAATTAGGTATTTATGAATGAAATTTTATGTTGAAAATGATCGTGACATTTTAATAGTTAGGGGTAGTCAAAGACCACCTCAAGAAGCATATATGCTAGGTCTAAAAGGAATTAATATGTCTTTACTAATTATGTGGACGAGCAAAGTTAATATGGCAGAGGCACATGCCGAAACCTCACCCCATTTCGACATCCCGAGAGAGCTCAACCCTAAATCGACTGATGGACTTGAAAATGTAAAAATAAATAATGGGGAAAAAGTGAAATCAGGATTGGAATTGTCCAAAAATATTAAAGAATCAATCCGAATGGTGATGATAAAAATAATCATAGTTTCATGTGGTCCGCCTACGATATAGTTTGGATAAATTCAAAGGTGATGACATATAAGTTGAGTATCAATTCGAATGTAAAACCCATTAAGCTGAAAAAAGAAATCATGCTTCAAAGTGACAAAAAATTATATCAATCAATGTAGACAAGCTACTTGAAACAAGATTCATTAGTGAAGTGAACTATCTAGATCAGCTAGCTAATGTGGTGTTTATGGCCAAACCTAACGGGAAGTAAAGGTTATGTGTAGACTTCATCGCACTAAACAAAGCTTGTCCTAAAGACTCTTATTCGGTATCAAAATTGATCAATTAGTCAATTCTACTGTGGGTTATGAACTTTACAACTTTATCGACGTAGCAACTGAATATTACTAGATAAGGATAAATAAGTTAGATGAAGAAAAGATGAGTTTTATAATAGATAAAAGCATTTATTGTTATAAAGTGATATCCTTCGGATTGAAAAATGCAGGTGTCATATGCTAGAGATTAGTCAATAGCATGTTCAAGGATTTGACAGGCAAATCAATAGAAGTCTACATTGATGACATAATTGTCAAAAGCGTCAAAGCTGAAGAACACGCCCAAGATCTTAGTAGGGCATTCCAAAAACTTCAAAAATGCAATATGAAATTGGAGAAATGTGTGTTTGGAGTGCAATCAGGTAAATTCCTTGGATTTATGATATCTCACAGAGGAATAAAAGCCAATCCAGAAAAGATTTGAAGTGAGTTTGGACATGCCCCTTTTGAAAAAAATAAATGAAGTACAACAGTTGAATGACAAGGTTACTATGCTGGGGCAATTTATATCATATTCAGCAAAAAGATGCTTTTTGTCGAGCTCTCAAAAAATTGAGAGAATTTCAATAGACAAAAGAATGTCAAATAGCCTTCGAAGCATTAAAATTCTTTTTTTAGTTCACCTTCCTTGCTGAGCAAGCCGAAAGCGTGAGAGCCTCTTTATTTATACTCAGCAGCAACTCAAGAAATTGTATGTTCAGTTCTGGTTTGTGAACAATTCTCAAAATATTATGTAAGTAAGGTGTTTTGCAGAGGAGAACTCAAATATCCTAATATAAAAAAAAAAATTAACTTTTGTAGTTTTAACATCTGCTATTAGACTCTAATATTATTTGCAATCGGATTAAATACATGTTCAAATAAACCACCCACTTCGTGGATTAAATACATGTTCAAATATCCTAATACATGCTATAGATATTAATACTCTAAATATCATTTATTAGTATTTATGGAAAACAAACTTATAAAGCTCTTAAATTAAATAATGCATATAAGCTTTTAAAATTGGGAATGATCGGCAAGACATCCACAAATATTACTAACATCAAAAGTTTAAGATAAAATTGTTAAAAAATAATAAAAATTTCACAAAGATTAGAATTTTTAATAAAAAAATAATATTTTAATTACAAGTCACCGGTAAAAAATTTTTTTTATTAAGTTTACTAAAATCATCATAATATCAAAAGTTGATAATTATGAAAAGCACTAATTAGAATTGAAAAAAAAAAAATGGTTCTTTTTGTCTTGTCTAAGAGGATATTTGATTCAGCTGATAGCCATTTATACCTAATAGCTAGATTATATGTATTAATTAGTAGTTATAGCTGCTAATAAAAATCTCAATTAGTTGTTGATTCCACCACTCTATGTAGTTGATTTATATTTATATTTTATTACACTGATTTTAATCTCCTTAAACAATCACTAATAAAATTTTTATTGTTCGTGATCAATTTTTATAATTAGTTAAAAATAATAATTTTCTAATAAATATATTTTAAAATAAAAAGTAATATATTCACCATAAAAATTAAAAATAGTACATATATTATAAATTCATAATATATAAAATAATTATATCATTAATGGTCATTTCATATTTTAACAGCAACTGTTATTAAAATTTTACCAAATATAATATTTATCAACTAACTGCTATTAGCCATCAGCTATCGATAATTGCTATCAACTATTAAATTATAATTATTATAACATTGATTAATATTTTTTATTAAATATGGTAAAAACTATATTTGTGACTTAATATATTAAGAATTTGTTTGGATACCATGGAACGAGTAATGAAATTTAAATAATCTATGAATTTTTATCAAATTTATTTTCTTTGATTAACAAAAGAATAGGACATGACTTATGAAGTTGATAAATTTTATTATGGTTTCAATTTTACGAGTTTAAAGGAGAGAAAATTTTCTTTATTAACGCAAGATCATTATTTTTATTAATAATATAATTTAAGCCACTTAATTTTTTTTTTAAATCAAAATTTAATTCCTTCGATTTTATTTTCTAACCAAACATAGAATATAAATTATATGAATTTCAAAATGCATAAAATTTAAATTTATATTAGTAATTAAATTCAAATTCTTAGTGTGTCATTATTAGTTAAATGACCAAATCTTTTCAACAACACTCTTTCTATGAAAGAAATACACAATATTTAAAACTTTGAAAATAGAATATTGACATTTGTTGAAAAATACAATAACAAAGAAAGTAATGGTGAAGTATCCTCAAGACTATGGGACTTTTTTGTATTATGCATTACCTATTAAAGCAATTTAGGTAATTGAAGTAACCAACAACCCCAACAAACAAAATGGCCCATCTAAAGAATATATCAGAGCAAACATAATGTCTAAGGTGTGTCTGCCATTTGCCAATTGATACTAATCGGGGACTTTTATCTAAAATAAGGACATAAGGAATTATTAAAATATAAATGAAGTTGAATCATATATTAAAAACTTAAATAAATTTTGTAACACCCGCTGCCGAATTTCGAAGGAGCCAACGACGAGCGCCACATTCGGTGCCGGAACACCGTCTTATCTTACTTAATAATTCTACATCATATATTAGAAGTAGCTAATTTTTCATAAGAAGGCAAGTGATATTTCTTTTTAAAACAAAAACTTAAAGAAATTTCTATGAAAATTTCGCAAATATTTCCCATAAAAATTAACTTGCCACACGAAGAAAACAGATACACTTCCAATATTTATTCCTCCAAACTCCAAAATTTCAAATCAAAACAATAGTTACGCAACACTTTTAAATATCCACATAAGCAATCTTATGCACTATCACATTATGACATCATCCATTCTCAAAATTAATTACTAACAATTATACTCTTCGAATTCAGATAAAAATGATATTTCTTAATTAATTACAACCTTCATTGATTTATAACTTAATATATACAACTCAATCTCTTACAATATTTTAATACATGTCATAATATATTCTATGCATGTCCTATCCAAAATAGAGTTCCTTCTCTGATGTTTTGCCTTTAGTCTCCAAATACATTCACCACTCAAATCTGCGCGTGACAGAAATCAACACACTGAGTATATCACTCAATGGTGCTAAATCATTTATTTACAAATAATGAAGGTCACTGAAGCAACAAACTTAAAACATAATTTAAAATATTTAAATTAGATATAAAAAATACCGGTGATGTACAAAACTAAATAAATATTCCAAAAATCATAAATAAATTCCTTCTTAAGAATAATTCGTAGTTTGACAAATATAAGAAAAATTCTATAAAAACAAACATGTTTCCATTTTCTTTTATAACAAAACAAAACTATTCTTAATTAAGGCTCATATATATTCTGAAAGAAATATAACCAGATTCAATTGCGTAAATACCTGAACATAATGTAGCCTGTGAAAGCGCCACTAGAATGTGGTCTATGAAAGCGCCACCAGAATGTAAGCGCTTCCACTTAATCAGAACGGCATCCCAAGCCTAGCATATGATCATAGCTCATCACATAACAGAATGATATTAAAGCCGAGCATTCTCAATAATCAGAATAACTTCATCATAGTACATTTCAACCATACATACTTGAGCCAAAATGAGTAATTTCCTTTACAAATAGTCTTATTTCTTATACATAATTCCTTAACAAAATATTTCATTATTTATACTTATTATTTCGAAATTTCGTAACTTACAACTTGTAAAAATCCAACAAAACCCATTTATGTTCCAAACAAAATTAATACTTCCATAATACACATATATACTTAGCTTAAACTACTTAAAATCAACATTTAGCAAAATGTTTCAAAGCCTAAACATTTTTACTTCAAAATAACTTAACTTACAACTTAGTAAACTTTTTTATTTTCATACTTATGCATCAAAACTTATATTTACAAAGTATATATACTTAACATAACTTAAGAGGCTTATAAACCAAGTCCTTAAAACCTTTACTTATGCTTATTTAGTCATAAAACCCATTTTACCCAATTTAATAGTTATTATTACAGAATTCCTTAACTTACAATTTCATTAAAATGCCAATGCCATACTTATGAAATTCAAAGTGTACTTATTCAAAATATATACTTAATATAGCGTAAAAGTACTTAAACCAAGCTTAAAAGCAAATGAAAATCAAGCCCTACCACCTTATGGTGGTTCAGCCTCTGCATGAATACAAAGGAGGGGGAGTTCCCCTCTTTCAAATAAATCCAAAAGCAAGTTGAAAATACTTATAAAAGCCATTAAAAGTCTTAACCCAAAATCCTTTAACATAAAACTCATTTTTACTCAAATCATACTTTCTTTAAGTCTTTTAGAATCCATAATCATTAAAGTGTAAGAAAAGATTAAAACTACCATTTAATTACTTATCAACTAACACATTAAAGTCAAAACCATGCAAATAAAAGGAACAAATCAATAGGCCCTTCACCTCAAGTGATTTAGCCAAGCTTAGTAAGGTAGGAAGGGAATGTTTTCCCTTCCAATTAAGCATTCTACCATGCTTAGAAATCATGCCAAATCATATAAAAGCAACCAAATACTCATTTTCCCAACAAAATCACAAATACTTTAAAATTTATTCAAAACCTAAAAATTCAAAACTTTAAGAAAATGAAACGGGAAAGAAAATATTATTGCAGTAACCTTTAAATTAAGCTTAGAGAGCCTCAATCCTTGGCCCTCTCCTTCCCTTTGGAAAAGGGTTCTCCAACCTTTTCAAAGTAGAAAAAACTAACATTAAAATTAAGAATTTACAAAAAAAATAGATGGAGCATGATTTAATGCATCAATTACATATTTAAACCATGAATTCTACTTATTAATTCATAAATTCAAAAATTCACAACTTACTTACTTAGGTAGTAAACTCCAATTCCTTTGCTTAGGGGCTCCAATTACCACTTTTTTTACTTAATTTTTAAGGTTTAATTACTAAACTTTAGTTTAATTCATCAATTTTATGGTAATTTAGAGGTTAAGAAATTGAACAAAAATGGAGGAAGAGGAAGAAAGTTAACGTTGGAGATCGAAGAAGAAGAGAGAATAGTGTTTTGGATAAGTTGTAGGTTTTAAGAAGTAAAGTCAAACTTGGCTACTTCATTTTATATCATATGGATGGCTAGGATTAAGTCTCTAGTATTTTCATCTAAGTGCTCTAAATATTTATCAAATAATTCTCCTCTAATTATTATTTAACTCTACCAATTTATTAAATTAACTCCATAAAAATAATTCTTCAATTATTCCTTAACATATTACACTAGAAAATACTATTCATTAAATACCTTAATTCTCCAAAAATATTCACGAAATATTTTCTACCAACCTAAATTATGCAAACAGGCTCCAAAAATATCAAATCAAGTATTAGACATGCATAGTAATTTTTTCGGATCGAAATAATACCAAGTCCCTGACTAGTGGTACTATTCATAGACTGATAAACTACTATTCACCAATAATTTATTACTTATTTTGTCATGAAAAATTTATATCTTAACTTTAATTAATTAAGACTAATCACATAAAATCTAATTAACTTCACAAATATTAATCATGTTCAATACCATTACCGGGTTCAAATAAAATATTATTTCTCTCTTGGGTGATACCATTCATGACCCATCCAAATAATATCATTTTAAGATCCGAAATTTTGGAGCATTACAAATTTAATTAAAATAGTTTGGAATAGTGATTAATATACACTAAATCCTGCCAAGGGAGTGCAAAATCACTTACCGAATTGAAAACCAATTGGGTATTAAAGGGAGGTTCAGTTTATCGATTTATTCAGTTTGAACTGAATTTATAGTCGGTTAGAGTTGTTTTCAGACAAATTCATTAGCCGGAATTAAAAATGAACCAATATGGTAAAACTGATCAAAACTGGCTGAATTGACTAGTTCGATCGGTTTGAATTGACTCGGCTCAGCCAAATTCAGGTCGGTTTGGTCTGTCCTCCAAAAGTTTTGATTGCATTTTTACCTTGATTCAATTCGATTTGAACTGAATCTACTGTTTGCTCACTACTAAATCCTGCACTTGATAACAAAATCAAGTCGTGAAATCACATTTTGGAAAAATTTTAACTAAGTTACTTCCCTACTAAAAAAGAATTAATCTTTTAAACATAAACAAAGGATAGAAAAATATTCCTAGGAACTGAACAACAAATCCAATGTGCCACTAAACTAAATTCTGATTTCTTATTGTGTGAGCATTCTGACCTATAGCAATATGGAATTTACACGTGTATTCATTAAATTAATCAAAATGTTATTACTATTGTAATAATTTGAAGCAACTAGATAGTTACCGTACATCATTACTCAAACCTACCTACAGGAGTGGTGGTGTTTGAATTCTTCAACTCCATGTCCATGAATGGAATTAAAACTTGAATGTGCTTTATTAAATATTCAAACATGCACCCACCTATTTACTACTGTTTGTCCAATTCACTGCCATTAGAAATACTTGCAATATCTCCGCGCTGTGCATGGTTAAGAAATTTTTAAAAAAATAAAAAAATATATATAATTTATATAGCTTAATGATAAATTCTCGAGTAAAATTTTTTATAATATACTATCAAAATATATAAATAAAGATAGTGAATAATAAAAAAATATAGTCATTATTTTTTAACAATGAAAATGAGAATTGGTAGATAAATATGAATGAAAATGGTGAAATTTATAAAGATAAATAAAAAATTAAATGAAAGGAGAATTAATTAATTTGATTTATTTTTTAATTATAGAAAAATAACTACTAACATCACTAAAATCTACAAATTAAATAATTCATTTTAAATATGTTAAATTTCATCATATTTAATATAATTTAATTCAAAAACAAATAATTATTCAATTTATTTTTAAATTATTTATTTTAAAATTAATAAGAACAATAATCATGCTATCATTTAAATCATAAATTAAGTAATTTATTAATATCCTATATATGTTACATAATTTAATATGTTATTAATTTTTTAATCTTATATTAATTTATTATACTTAACATAATTTAATTTAATCAATAAATAATCATAAATTTGATTTATTTTCAAATAAATATAAAGATAAATAATTAAATCACATATCACTATTATGAAATTTAAATAAATATAAAGTCAAATTATTTTACACGTATTACCTCTTCAGAATTTTACGTGGCAACACCAAAGAAAAAGCTACTACTAGTTTTTTAAAACGACTTAGATATCCGATATTTGTACTCGTTATATAATTTTTTTTTTTTGCTTATTTTAAAAGTTTATTATATGTATCAACTATATTGAAATTGACATTATACCTATAAAATAATTTAAAAGACATTACAAAATTATTCATAGACATTATATATATAATTAAAAATATTGCAACAACCAATCACTAATATTGTATAAAATATTCGAAATAAATATCATTTTTACTTGTTGACAGTTTGAATATCTTCAATATCATCACAAGTGTAACATCGTATTTTCTCATCGCCCTTAGAATAAACTTTTTTTTTGCACTTTTTGCAAGATTGATACTAAAAAAAGTTTCTAATTTTAATATATGTTATTTCTCCTTCAAAAAAAAACTTCATATCCTTACATATCAACTGAATATTACCGTCACTAATAACTAATTTTAAAAAATTTAATTAAATTCGTATAAGATACATAAATTTAATTAATTTCATCGAAAATACTTACTTGAAATATTTGATAAATGATTTCTTTTAATTCAACTCTTAACACAATTAAAAACCTTTTTGGATTTGATAATAAACATAAACCTGTTTTTTCACCCATGTTTGTTTGATAACTATAATAAAATTAATTAAAATGAGATTGTAATTAGTTGTTGGGTTAAATATTTTTGAATTCCTAAATTATGACCAAATTAATAGTTAGGTCCCTTAACGTTTGAGTAATTATTTTGAAGGACTTAACTAATGTTATCGTTGCACTGTAAGATCCTTCTATCCAAATTTCTATCTATTTTTCTGTTTATATGGGCTGAAAAGCGAATGTTACTTAAAAATGAGGAACCTAAGTGTTAATTTGGTCATAATACAAGAATTTAAAAATATTTAATTCCCTACACTTAGGTCCTTCACATTTGAGTAATATTCGATTTTCAGCTCATATAAACGGAAAAAAGACAAAAATTTGGATGGAAGGACATCACAATTCAATGGCAACATTAGTTAGGTCCTTCAAAATAATTACTCAAATGTTGAGGGATCTAAGTATTAATTTGGTTATAATTAAGGGACCCAAAAATATTTAACCCTTAGTTGTTTAATAGAATATTAATTTTTTATTTAGTGATCAAATTAGTGTACTCACGTATCTACAATTTCATAAGCCTCTATTATTTGTGAATCCGTCTGCATTGTGCTTAAAGTACCACTATATTTGAGTTGTAGATTTCCCAATTTAAAAAATAAATTGAAAAATCAATAAATATTCCAATAAAAAGAATTTAATAGAAAATAATAGAGTAAATAAGAAAATATACTGAAAGAATAAATTGACAAAATCAATAAATAATTCAATATAAATAATTTAATTAACCTCTGTAATAAGAAGTAATCAAATTTCACAATGCTACAACTGACAAATAACTATCTGTGTTGTAAAATCTTCAAATATTTTGCCTTCATCTACTGCATCCTTCTAAAATATTAAAGATATTTTCTCCAATCTAAAAAAAAAAGTAAATTTTAAAGTAATAAAGTAATTACTCTCTTATTATAATTATGAATTTTCTTTTCACCCCGTTAGTTATATTTTGAGTTGATTTGACATGGACAATAATTGTTAAAATATTTGAAAAATATAATAAATTTAATAAGATTATATAACATAATATAAATAGTATGTTTTTAATTAATTATAGATATATCAAACAAGCCTAATGATTTGGTCTTGTTGTCCTTCGCATATTCTTTCACATCATTAAATGCATTGAACTTATATTGCAAGATTTTTTTTGGAATTGATATTTCATTCTCCTTTAATATGGTATATTTATTGAGGTTCAACTCTAATCTCTCATGAATATTAGAATAAGAAGCATTGACTGCCCTAACACATTCATTAGTTATAAGATAAGTTTTCCCAACCTTTAAAGAATTTTTGAAATATTCTATTACTTCATTAAACATAGTAGCCAAATTTGAATTCCCTGTAAAAAAAATTAATCATAATTAATAAAATAAAATAAAATCTAATTATAGATTTGTGTGTACTTTTTAATTTATAACTTTAAAAAGAAATAAAGATATATAAGGATACTAAATTATAATAAATAAAAATAACAACTATTCTATTAATTTATAAATAGAGAGAGTTAATATTTAACATAAAAAGAAGACATAATCTCAAACTTAATAATTTCAATTCAAAATAGCAAAAGCTTGAAATATTAATTATTAATAGTGAAAGCAACAAGTTATTGATAGCGAAAAATATCAAGACTAAACATCTATCTATAGTGGTATAATAGAATAAATTCCTAATTAGAATCGTATTAAAGAATAAATTTCTAATTAAAATAGGATTAAATTAAAATTATAATAATAATAATTAGAATAGAAAAATAAACATATTGTGGTCTCAATTTAGCTATTAAGACTAAATTATCCTTAATAATATTTTTTATCAATTAGAATACGTAGGGGCGTTTTGGGGACCAAATGTTGCTCCTAGGCTATTGGTCCGATTCAAATTAAAAGTGGGCTGAATTGAAATGGAAAAAGCCTCAATAAAAACCGAATTGAAAAATTCGATTATGGACCGAATTGAAAAATGGGATAAACAATCAACTCACGGTTTCTATCTTTGAAACTAGAACTAGTCGGTGGGGATTTCGGCAAATTTCAATTTAAAAAAATGTTGGAATTACACTAGAATTGAAATCAGAAAATCCAAGATAATTCTAATTTGAAGCCTATAAGGCTCGGAATTGCCAACGCATATAACCAAAACTACCAATTCATCGAACCAATTATCACCAGAACCAAGGTTAAGTAATTTACGGATTTAACAAAAAATCTAAACCGAATCAAGTAATTTGATTTCGTTTGATTGCCAATAAATTAATTTTGGTTTGAATCAGTTAATTATAAATAGTAATTTGATTTTTTGATTATGGTGGTTAGTTCGAAAAAATATACTTTAGTTAATCTAAATTAACCAAATTAATACTCAAGATATATATTTGTTTTATCTCAGATTTTTTTATGAAAGTGTTGCGTTTTTACTCCCCTTCATTAAAATAAAACTAGGAGTGCAAACTATATTTATATAGTTATTATGATAGGTGACAACAATATGGTATAACTTTGAAATTATTGATAAAAAACATCATATTTAATTGGTTACTAACTGTAATTTTATAACTGAAAATTTAATGAATTCTTTTTTTTAAGTTAGTTATATTAATTTTTATTTGGATAATTGTATTTAGATATGACTGTCTTTGAAATTTTTATTTAAAAACTTGTGACTTTTTTAAGAGTACAAATTGCAAATTTAGCGAAATGAACACATATATTGAAAATTTTTAAATTTGAATATTTTCTCGTAATCGCTTTAGATTAAATTGAAAATATTAATTTAGTTATTCAGACGGTTATTTTCAATTTTATATTAAATATGGTTTGAATTAGATATGGATTTATGAAATTCGGTGACATTCGGAATAAGTTATTCAGTTTGAATTAGTTTGGGATTAATGGAATGCTCACCCCTAACTAGAAGTATTGAAGGTTTCACAATTCTCTTTTCCAGATTTGTCAAACATCTTACTAAAAAGAAGGACTGTTTCTGCAAAGTCAAGTGTGATTATCCAAATGAGATATAGAGTTGTTTAAAAGAAATGAATGGTAGTTAAATTTAATAGAAAAATTATTCTGAAAATGAGTAGATGGGTGATCAATGTAGGCTTCCTGGTAGTTGTAAAAAAGATGAAATATTACAATTATCTTTATATAATTTATGATTAACAACACTTAGCCTAAGTCTATGTTTCGTGGATTAGGGTTTCTCCATTTCTTTATAAATCTTCTATTAGTTGTTATCATTTTAAAATTTATTTTATTCTTTGTTATCTTTCAATTTTTGGGTAGAGATTTTTATGTAAAAGTACTTTGAGTATTATTCTATAAATACTCAGTTCTTTCTATTGAATGAATTTTCTTCTTCTTAAACCATTTTAAGTTTTAACCAGCAAGATCCAATTTTTTCCTTTCTTACCCACCACAAATGGCCTCTATAACTACCGTTATCAATGCTAATAATACTTTCTTTACTATTGTTCAATTTAATCTAAGTCTCTCATTGATCACACTCTTGCATCCACAGTGGCAAACTCATCCTCAGCTTGCAGTGCATGGATCTCTCTGAAAATAGTTTTTGCTAACAAATCCCAAACAGACATTATTAGCCTTTAGGATTAGCTTGCTAATATTTCTAAACACAATCTGCAACACCTACCTGAAGGACCAGATGACGAATGCTACATTCAGTACCGGAGCATTGTTTTATCATACTTATTAACTCTATATCATATATTAGAAGTGGTTAAGTCTTCATAAGGAGGCAAGCTTTTTTTTTTACCATAAGTGGTTGTATTAATTCACACAAGTCCTATCATGTTAATTTACCATTCATTCCAAGAAATATTTATTAATATCCATACACCATAAATATAATAAGATAATAATACTTAAATAACCATCAATCTCATTAATTACATTTTCAATATTTACTACCTCAATATTTTTTTACAATATCTTTCTATACATGCCAAAATCACAATTTACTATATATCCTACCCAAAATTATATTTCTACTCTAATGCTACTCATCCGGTCTTTAAATAGCGTCCACCGCTCCTAACTTGCGCTTGATAAAAATCAACGCGCTGAGTGGAAGACTAGGTAGTACTAAATAATTATCAAATAAAATAATAAAGAATAGCCAAGATAATAAGTTTCAAATATGCTTTAAAATACTCAAATCACATATATAATTAAGTACTGAAGTCGTACTAATTAAATTTAAACATTTTTAAAATCATAAAGAAGTTCGTAAATACAAATGTATCTTCGTTTTCTTATAGCAAATTAAAATTTCATTCTTAGTTAAGATTCGTACCAATACAGAATGAAATATAAGCAAATTCGATTTCTAAATCACATAATCGTGGCCCGTGAAAGCGTTACCCACATCACACAATAAGCACGTCCACCTATTCATAAGGACTGATAACCCTAGTATATGGTCATAGCTCCACATAATAGAATGGCCTGATAAGCCCATCATGCTCACATATCAGAATCAATTTCATCATACTACATTTCAATCGTGCATAGTAGAGCCTAAAATAAATCCGTTCTTTCACAAATGATCTTATTTCTTATATACAATTCCTTATCCAAAGATTTATAACTTAATACTTATTATTCGAAAATTACTTAACTTACAACTTGTAAATACTCATTAAATCCTCTTATGTTCAAAACCAAAATCATATTTTCTTAATACACATATATACTTAGTTTAAAATACTTCAAACCAACCTTTAGCAAAACATTTCCTAACTTAACATATTTTCCACTAGAAATTCATAAACTTACAATTTAAGAAAATTATCAAATTTGCATACTTATGCAAAGCAAATTTCCTATTTACAAAACACACATTCAAAATTCTTAGTTTGCATTAATTATTTTCTGTAGTTCTTTTTATTAAGATGTATTTATAAATTAGTCAAATTTTGAGGGTTTTGTGAAATAATGTACTAAATCAAAAATTTTCAGTACTTTAATAATCTTGACCTTTGCTGGGTTTCTAGGGAATAATTGGAGTTGTAAGTCTCCAAATTCAGTGAAATTTAATTCTTTAAAAAGCTAAGACAAAATTCTACAAGTTTTATGAAGGGTTTAAAAACCTAATCTTATCATTTTAGAGGTCAAAGATTAGCAACCAATTCAGACATCCTAGTGGGCTGCCATGACAGAATCAGTTTTGAAAATAAAATCACAAATTGAGCTACAAATATTCAAATTAGACATAAGAAGATGTTTTGAAAAGCTAAAAAGTAGAGCTACAATTTCGATAAAGGACATAAGACATTTTCTTGCCATTTAAGAATTGCTTCAGGTTGCAGTCTATTTCCTATTTAGACCTAAATTATCCACCACAATCAATCAAAGTATTGAGGCTATTTGTTCAACATATTGACTGAACATAAAGTGGTTCTCTCCGACCACTTGTCGTTGTATTGATGCCAAGTTGGCCAGTGAGAGTACCAAGGAAAATATAGGTTGATTATCTTAAAGTATTCACATATTTACTCCAAATTTTGAATCATGGCCACTATTGAATCAATTTATTATCTGATATCTAGATATCTACAGACCCAATTCTTGGAAGAGTCATTGACCAATGAATTACTAAAGGTTCGTTGCTGAGACCTTATCCCCTGATTTTAGAGATTGATGTTGTGGTTTAGATGACATGGGAACCACTTGATATCTTCACAAAGTCCAAAAATGTGGCAAAAAAAAGCTTTTCCTATAGAAGTTCGAGGTCTTTGGATTAAGCTTCTATCAAGCAGTATAAGTTGGGGAACTGCGTGGAATGTAGGCCATGGACCATCAATCCAAAGATAGAAAACACAATGGGCGAAGGTGAAGAAGAACAAGATGGAAAAAAAAAAAGTGGAAAATGAGAGAGAGAGAGAGAGAGAGAGAGGAAAGAAGAGAAGAGGTGCCTCGATTTCAGAAAAGTTTACTATATTTGTTGTGTTGTCTTTTTGCAATAAATGCTCTACCTATATATACGAAGATTCCTATTTCCTGATCAAGCAAAGTTGTCTCTAAAATGTTTTGGAGAGTAAGTGCTAGGGATGGCAATTTAACCCAACTCAGGGGTACCCCATCCAATCTGATTTTAGCGAGTTTAAATAGTGAATAAATAGGTTTATAACAGGTTCAGATAATATTTTTATTATCCATAATGGATTCAAATCGGATTCAAATTTAAGAATCTATAATAAATATTCAAAAAATATAAAATAATTATTTTTTAAATAAAAAATTATATATGCACTTTTTAATTATAATTAACGCTATAATTATTTAATGTTAATATTATATTTTTATTAAATCAAAATAAATAATTTTATAATTTTTACTTATTTTTATTTTTAAAAAAATTAAAATAAAAAATATTTTTAATGCTAAAAGGGTATTTAAACCGATTAGGATTTTAAAACGAATAATTATAATCGAATTAGGAATGGTAAATTTGCATTTATAAACGAATTTAAAATGAATTCGGATGCCTAATTTGTAATTGGTTCGGATTCAGACAGTGCCTTTTACACAGGTATTCAACTCGTGGCCATTCCTAGTAAATACATACAAAGACGTAATTTCCTGAATGTTTAGATGCCAATGGGCCATTAGATTTTAAATATAGACTATCTTGGGTTTCCAGGCCTAACGAACTTAGTGGGCCTCAATAGGCTGGCGTCAACACCCTCAGAAAGAGAGGAGAAAGATTAAAAAAAAATTAATTATCAAATTATGTTATTTATTTATTTTAAGTTCTAACTGCTATCCTCATATACCTTTTAAAATACAAAATAATATTATTATTAATTTTGCGGCAGCTACGCTTCATCAATGTCATTTTCTAATAGTTGACCCACTAATTCAAACCTACCTTACCGCTTGAGTTTGCACTTGATGTCACAAAACCAAAATTAATAAATTCTAGGCTTAACGAGGATAAAAACTAATAATTCTAAATATAAGTCAGCACAATTTTATATTTCAAATAAATTTTATAAGTCATCAAACATCAAAGTTCATTTGCAAATTAAATAAAATTGCAGCTTTTCAAATCTTCCAATGTCATAGGTTGAAGCTTCTACGGATTTATCATGTTTCAAATACGCCTGCTAATTACAAAAAAATGCTTACAAAGATAAGATTAAGTTCAGGAGAAAAGAAAAGAAAACCATATAGAACAATGAGTTGGCAATTCAATAAACAATATTGAGTTCAAGTCCCTACTTATTATTCACTACAGATACATGCAATTTGTTCTTTCAATGAGCAAAAAATACAAGGTGTGTGTGTGTGTGTGTGTGTGTGTGTGTGTTTCTGGGGATGCAAGATGGAGGAGACTAATGTAGGTAAGAGTGGCTTGTAGCAAAATTCTTGAAAATCTACATCCTCTTGAAACGAGACTCGATTGTCGGATTCGCTAACCACTTGCACCTGGAACATACAAACTCCGTGGGTTTGCAAATAATATTTGCTTGTGTGTCGAATAATTACGGTATGCATTCCCATGAATCAGGCTAACTTCGGTTGTTTCGATGCAGAATCCTTCCGGAGCCAGGAATTGACGAGAAAAGAATCGATAATGATCTAGACAATTTTATTTTTTAATGTCAGATCATTGTGGAGGATAAAAAAGAGGAAAAAGAAAATCCTGGAATATTAAAAAACCTGATTCAAGTGTGCAGCAATACAAGGAAGAACCAGCAAACCAGTTTCACCAAATGCACCACCAAGCTGTTCCACTACTGCCACTAACACTGGAAGAGTTTTCTACACAAGCATGTGAAAATACCAAGCCTCAAAAAATCAGTTAAGTAGGAAATGCTAGTGAAAATAATTCTGAATCCATTTCTCTCCAGCTCCAATCCACGAAAAATTCATAACAGCCAACATTTCTCTCATAGAAAATCCGCACACCTTTGAACAGTACAGAGAAAATTCAAGCATTTTGGGATTGGTAGTGGAATTTTTTTTAAAAGACATCTAATTGAGGACGCAATCAAACTTCACCTGGCTTGTGACAAGGACAAAAGCACTGGCATTTTCTTTCTTGGCAAAAATAGATTGGTCACCAACAGATACAGTTGTGAGGCCTTGTAAAACGAGAGCATTAAAACCAAGTAGGAATAAATGCAGAATTCTGCAACAAAGGGAGACAGTTTAGTCAGCTGATGACGCTATATTGAAAAGCAAGAACTCATTTAGCCACTACAACTGAGAATGAAGGGCACAAGTGAGAACTCGCCAATTTGTTCACATTTCAAGCTGAAATTTACATTATATCCATTTACAGAATGATATCAGCAATTTACAATATTTGCATTCATGACTGCCATTACTGCAACCCACACATTCCCTTCCTATTTCTCCCTGTGTACTGGCAATATCCCAACCCAAGTATAGTGAAAGGTTGCTGCCAATACCTTTATTCAGTTGTTCAGAGGGTGGACTTGGACAGCTCCTAAACATTAAAACCAATAATAGTGTTTGCTTTCAAAGGTCAAATCCATGCACTAGCAATTGTCAATTAGAGAATCCAACCATAACACCAGATGTTCATCCCCAAGGTAAAAAGTAACAAATATTATGAATGTTTCAACCTACATTAGCCACAAAAACTCTGCATGACTTTAGTTTGGACCAACCTAAAGGTTCCTAAAAGGGCAAGTCTATGAATTTGAAGTTTCACTTCGAGAATCAGTACAAATACATGCATTATGGGGCAGATACTAAACAAGGGGGCTATAGCTAATGACTGGAGAATATTAATTTCCAAAGAAAATTAATATTATTACTCAAAAGCTGTCATCAAGTATAGCCTAGTTGCTATCCTTGTTCTCTTGAAGGGTGCGGGTATTGAGGATTCTTACATTATAGTGAAAGTTTACACCAATATGGTGAAATTTGGTAGACGTTTATTTGCCAATATGAAATCTCCAGCCCATGGACCTAACTAATGGACCCTATTTGATTGTGATTTGCCAAGCAGATGACACACACACACACACACACACACACACACACACACACACACACACACCTAGACTATCAAGGCAGATTTGATTGTGCATGATGATGTGTGTGTGTGTATATATATTAAAATCTTTTAGAAAATATTGAACTTAAAAGTATGATGAAACTAAGGTGGAAAACTTACATTCCCATCCCAATAGCTATAAGAAAAACAGCAGGCTTAACCATTAAGAGCAGCGAGCTTGACCTGCTTACTTGTATCCATGGAGCCTAATCAAACATAGAAGCTTTAGAATTCAATTCAATATGACTTCCTTTAAAATAAAAACCAACAATGACACGACAAGTAACATTTAGGTCTTTTCAACAATTAAGGAGAAACTAGTTATTTGTTTATAATTCATTGTCATGTAACTAAAAGGAAAAAATTACAAGAATAAGTCATCCTCCTATGAGAAAAACATAATTAGATGACTAGTAAAAGCTTTCCAATCATGTCAATCTCCATCACTGTGCTAATTCTCATCAACTTGAGTTCATTCAAAATTAGTTGTTATATGACTTCAATTTAAATGGCTGTTTGAAACACAAAAAATAATGCACACATAGGGCTCATTATTCTACCTGACAGCTGGACAGCCATTTCAATTGTTTCCCACTGCAGTCCTCAACTTTACGTTAATTTTGAAAATAACACTTGCTCAATTTGGAAAGCGATTCTTAGTTCAAATATCTCGAGTATTAGCTCTTTCTATTGCTTAGTTCTACAGCTTCTCCACACAAAGGCCCATAGTAGACCGACTCAAGTGAGGTTCTCAAGTGCCAATTGAAAAGAAAAAAAAAAGGATGATGAAAGTTATCCCAGAAGGAGGTGTCAACTTTTTTGTTTGATAAAAAATAGCTCAAATGAAGTTATATAGGTTACTGGGTCTCAGATATCTGGTGCATGTCCACTTGAAGTACTGGCCAATTGAAGCCATTCAGCAGATTACACACTAATAATACTGTGGACGACACCAATATAACTACTATATATCATGGGATTTACAATCCAAAACTTTAAATCCCAAAACACTATAGGAAAATTAATCTATAGACAACACAATAAGCAATTATTTCTAAAAAGATTAAACTTACAATACTGATCAGTGACCACAAAAATGTATAGCTAAGACCTTAAATCACTATTCTGAATCAGGTAACATGGCTAAGCCCCAGTGTATCTCTTTTCTCTTAAGCCAGTATAAATTTCCAAAAAATTGAACTTTAACTTGTCTTTCTGCTTAAATGTTAATCTATTTATATAAACTACAATAGATTTTGTTTGTATGGTAGACACTCCTCTATTTCAAAAAAGCCATCAAAGTTAGGAGAAAAAAACATTCAATTAAATAGACAAAACAAAATTCAAAAAGAAAAAGAATAAAATAAAAGGAAAAGCAATCGAAGGCATGGGGTCTTACTAAACTGAGGAAGATTGCGCTCAACTTCGAGAAAAGCTTCCGATTTTTATCAACAAAATCTGCCACTCCTGAAAGAGGCATACATTAGTGTCTCAATACAAAATACAATATCTCCGAAGGTATTTCAAAGTTGTTTTCAACAGTTATTCTCCATATATAGATGACATAATATATTCTGTTAAGAATATGAGCGTAGGATCAAATCACAGGATGATTTACAGGAATGTCAATCTGATTCTTCTTGCAATCTATTTTTGATAATTAATTCAAGCTCTTCAAAGAGAACTTGAAAACCTTGGATCTCGTTAGAGAGAGCTCCAATCTCGTGTTTGGAAAAATTCTAACTTACCTTATTAATAGCAATAATACCTCTTTAAAAAGAGAATACAATGATAAACTAGGAAATTATAAAAATAGAAAGTTTAGTCTATTTAGGATTAGACTAACTAGAATCTAGGATCCTATATTAATTAGGAACCTATGTTTTATTGAATCCTATTTAAAATCCAACTAATTCTAAGGATCCTATACTAATTAGAAATCCATGATGATTTAACTAATTAATAGTTCAATAATTCCTATATGTTTGTAACATTACTCCCCTCTAGAAAGACAAGCTTGTCCTCAAGTTGGTTTTATCTCGTGTTCTTAAATGGATGAGTTTGGTTCATTATCAAACCAAAATAGCCTCTTACACTGATGCCCTGGAACAAACAAATCATCACAATTGTAACATAGTCCTTTTGTTCATCTTACTGCCATTTCTTCCCTTGTTAATTTTTTGATAAAGTGAGAGGAGGCATTGTTGGAGTGTGCAGGAATTGCAATGCTTTGGGATGCATTTGGTTTGTGAATGGAGTAGGTGGACCTGGTGGCGGGAGGAGAGGTAGTATCATGGAGGTGTGACATCGCAAACAACTGCAGCTTCTTCTCAAAAGCTCTAGCGAGGCTCACTGCCATTGCCAAATCGGTTGGTTTACGCATTTGGACATTTAACCGGATTGAATCATCCAACCCGGCCATGAATAATCCCACATGCTAATCTACTCTGACATATGAGCTAGCCCGTGCTAGCTTTTCTTGAAATTGCCTTTGATAGATTTCTAGAGTTGCAAACGTACCAAATCTCCCAAAGAATTGCTGCCTTCCAGAGGACCAAATCAAATGGAGCAATAGTTTTGAAAATTGGTCCAATTTATAGTGTGCTTTTCCAATTTCAATTGATAATACCAGAGTTGTGCCTCCCCCAACATGTGAAAGGCTGCCAGTCCAACTTTGTCTACTTTGTTTGTATGTTGGTTCTCAAAAATTTGTTCGCATCGGTGTAACCAAACCAAGGGATCCTCAGAGCCATCAAAAGTTGGGAAATCCAGCTTGGTGTATCTAGGAACAGCTGTGTTGGATGCTGGAATTAGTCCCCCCTGTCAATGGTGGTAACATGCCCCTTCCATTGATCTGCGAATTTGATAACCTACCAGGAATCAAGGGGCTGCCGCTGCTGTTTTCGCCTTCTCCACCGGTCAATTTATGCAGCTCAGCGCAGCTGGTCCTGAAATTTGGAACTGAATTGTTTGAACTGATTGTCCAAGTGCTTTTCAACTTCAAAAACCCTAGCTTCTACTATGGACTGTGTAATGACGCTTCTACTATGGACTCTGTAATGACGTGTTCTTCCTGTAACACTGACTTAATGTCATCGCCCATTGTGATTGACTCTAATACCAAATTGTTAAGAATATGAGCGTAGGACCGAGTCACAGGACAGTTTACAAGAAAGTCAATCTGATTCTTCTTGCGATCTATTTTTGCTAATTAATTCAAGCTCTTCAAAGGGAACTTGAAAACCTTGGATCTCATTAGAGAGGGCTCCAATCTCTCGCGTTTGCGAATATTCTAACTTACCTTATTAATAGCAATAATACCTCTTCAAATAGAGAATACAATGACAAACTAGGAAATTATAAAAACAAAAAGTTTAGTCTATTTAGGATTAGACTAGAATCTAGGATCTTATATTAATTAGAAACCTGTGTTTTATTGAATCCTATTTAAATTAATAATCCAACTAATTCTAAGGATTCTATACTAATTAGGAATCCATGATGATTTAACTAATTAATAATTCAATAATTCCTATACGTTTATAACATATTCTTTCTATTTCTTTTCAAATTTCAAGTGCATATTTCACCAAGCTAACTATGATGCATGGAGCATGAGCTAAATACAAGTCATTGTTTGGTGCAACAAGCAACGTTCAATTTTAGGTTGCAACCATAAAGGTTAACTGAGAACAACCGTTTTATCTAAAAGAATAGTGAATGACAGTACTTTCCATATTCTCTTTCCCAAGATCAGCTTCACATTACTGAATAGCAGACAATTTCATGTGCTTCCTTATGTTCCTTTGTATACAGATGCCTTATTAGAGGAATTTCCAAATAGAATAAATTGCCTTTCCCTTTTTTTGGTAAGCAAAGAAAATTATGAAAAGAGAAAAGAGAGTACTTTCAGAAAAACTAATTAATTTATTCTGACAAAGGAGTTACTTCTATAGTAGTTAAATGTTGGGATCCGCATATTTGATTCTTTTTAAAATATTACAAAAAGGCCAGCAAACTTCTCAATAGAATAAAAACTGACCTTTGGAGGATTCCCGAAAAACCTGTAGATCAAAAGATATGAATTATTGATAACAAATGATAATATCACAACAGCTACCTGGTAAAATATAGAAATTAAAATTTTTAATAAATGTGCTCATAGAAAGTTAAGATTTTATGGGTGGGGAATCAAATTTAAATTCATAAATGATTTATACAATTATTGGACATCTCAAGTAGACCCAGGTACTTCAGAATTTTAGTCAGGTTCCAAAAAGATACCAGAATATTACCTTTCCCACAATAAGAGGGATTAGAAGCATTTGAACAAGACTTTTCAGCAGCGGCTTAGTTGGAACAGATACACCAACGCCAGCACCTATAAATTTGGAGATAGAAAAGGGTATCTGAAAATTCACACAAATAAATTGACTTTAGCAGAGATAAAATGAAGGAAAAGCCTGTGATATACAATAGAAAGTTAAAATAAACAAAGAGAAAAAGTGTCAAAAAATGGAACAGATACACCAACCCACAACCAGTATAACCAGTATCACACTTTCAGTGAGCAATAAGTATGAAATGTGGTGAAGAGCAGGAGTTTTAAGCAAAACAATATATCGATGAATATAGATACCATCATCTAAACATTTTCCATTGGGACAACATCATATTCAAAACCACCAAGATTTAAAATAGACCAAAATATGTTTGTATATTGGCATTTTTGCTTAATATATCTGCCATTACTTTTATGCTTACGAATACTGTTGACAGGATCTCAAGTTATGGAACAGTTTAAAGGCAACCAATTAAACTCCTCATATACAATTATGCTTGTAAATACTAATGTCAGAGTAAATCATGCAGCAATTTAATGCACAAATGCAAACAGCCCAGTTGCATCCTTAACAGTTCCAATTCACAGGCGATAGGATAAATTTAACAGGTGCCAAGTCTCCTGTCCAAATAACTTACAATCAAAATTCCTAGAAGATTTGATATCACTGTCATTGATAGAGCAAGTGCTGAGTTTCCTCCAGCCAGCTGCATTTGAGGAATGAAAAGATGCCATTAAGCATATAAAGTCATTCCTTGTGAGAAAATTAAGGGAAAAAAAAGTAAAGGCATATTAAAAAAAAGAAAAATGAAATTAACAAACCTGAGTTAGAGCAACTCCACTTGATAATGTAGTTGGCATGCAGCAAAAGAAAGCCAGTCCTGTGGGAAAGATTGACTATGTTGGACAGTTTGCTATAAAGCCATAAAGTAATCAATCACCGTTTTATACTATATTATTAAACCCCTAATTGTGCAGGTTGGGGTGACGGGAACATAAAGGTAAATACATTGAAAGATCCAACAATATAAATATTTTGAACTCCAATGATCAAAAACAAGGTACTAGAACATTCCAACAGCCAAAAACAAAGGTATTATAATTAACAATTGAATTGCTGTAAGCTCTTAAATATTATTCATACATATATGCATGAACAGACAAACAAAAGTCAACCGCAGAGTGATACGTACACACAACTGCATATGACAACATCATGTTCCATTTCTTTTTTTGCTTAGGTAATAGATTAGAAGGGATGTTATGAGTGTGATACAAAGTGTCCAAGTAAGGAACCTGGAATAAAAATAATGGAACTTCAGAACAAAGGAACTCAAACTGAAACTTTCGGTATCAAAGATATAAACATTATCTCTACCACTGCCCTGAGACAGACACAAAATAAATGGCAAAAGTTCCTTTAGGCTAACATCACAAATTTTATAAACTAACATACACGAGTAATCATTCAGATGTATCGACACTTGCACATATGATTAAGGATAAAAGACTTATCATTCATAAATCTAATGGAGGATGCTACAACAAGTACCAAAGCTGGTTAGTTCTAATGCCCAAACCTTAATCAGCATATATTCAGTTATAAGAACCTTAGCTGACAGCATAAATAGGCCTTAACAGTTCACAAGGAGCCTGAGTTTATGGTTTCTTTAAAGCAATAAGCATAACCTAACTAAACATAACAATTAAATCATTCAAAACTTTTTTCAACCATGATTGATGAAAAATTGGTTTTGTTTACAATGCATTGCACGTAATATTTCAAGTGTGACACTAGTTTTTCCTCATTATCTACCAGCACTGTCAATGATTTTGCACATTATTCACTATCCATTGTATCAGGCATTACATCAATTTCCAGTGTACCCTCTTTATCTGGAAAGTACAGCAAAATGCTAGCATTTTGGATCTAGTGACTAAAACAGCTATTGTAGACTGATTTTGAAAGAAGAGTAACAGAACATTTTCACCTACAAAAACTAAAATTTTCCTTTGGCAAGCGAACAGGTAATTGACCTACCACTTTCTTCCCTCATTCTCACCTACCAACAGCTCCCCCTTACCTGTTACAAATTCCGGTGGCTGGAGCTGAATTTGCAAAATCATCTTTGAAAAATATGGTGTGAACAATAAAACGGACAACTGCATTCAAAGAGGATCATGAGTCAACTATCTTTATCACAATGAATACTACCCATGCAACATGACAAGTGATAACCATGATGCTATGGTTTATAAGATATTAAAACTAATGCTTAAAAGATGCTTGAAATGTACAAAAATACTCCCTTCCCTCTATGATTCAGTAGCTTGTTATCAGTTTTACAAAAGCTCCCACCATTTCTAAGATGAACATTTAAATGACACTTAGAACAAATATCAATGATAAGATATAACAAGAAAGCTCATTCTGACTCAATTTACTTCCGGTCACAACAAGGTGTAAGCATCTTCAATCAATCTATGTTAATGGAAGGCATTCTACATTAAAGCATCACCATTACAAAATAAGGTAAGAAACAATAATTCACAAACCTTTCCAATTGCTTACTAGTTCAGAGTTATAGATTATGGAAAGCATGGCATGTAGAAAACTGAAAGTGCTCCATTAAAATTATTTCCCTATAAACTAAAAAAGAAAATGTTTGTATTCTGGGAACACCCATGCATAACTAAATTCAGCTAATATTAGTGTAGGGTTTCATAGTCAACGAGTAAACTAATACAGGCATGAAATTGATAAATGTTGGGAAATTTTTTTATGCTTCTTTTCTTCTGGACTCGTCATCTCGATTGTAGTTTAGGAGATAACAATTTTCTTAGGTAGTTATGCCTTTTACCAGTTCAACCATCAGATTAATAATAAGAACAACATAATAATTATTAATTTTTTCAGTAGTTCTTTGACTAAAAGTTGAACAAAATGAGAAGAAATGAATCTCCAAAAGTTTTTATTTCCAAAGTGCTCATCATCATTTGTTCCATTGTTATGCAGGAAAATTTATTTTGAAAAATTCATACCAGTTCACAGAAAAAGAAGAAGGAAATATACATCAATTTCCAACATCATATGAGTAAGATGTTATAAAAGAAAACAACTGAAAAGAAAATGGAAGAAAAATAAATAAAGAAGCAAATTTCACAAAAACAAAGAAAGGACAAAATTTATAAAGGACAAAGTGCATAATGGCACAAAGAAAATCAAGGACATACAAGGCCAAAAAGTCCCACAGGCCAAGCTTTTACAGCAGCACCAATTTCCCCATTTTGCAATGTCAAACCTGTAAAAGTGAAAAGGGCATAAGGAAAGCAAATGAGGATATTGCAAGTATAATGATTCAATACCTCAACACAAGAAATGACTGATACTCCGACCTGAGATGAAAAATATCCCAACTGTAGTAATTTTTGATAGATAATATTTATCAGCGATACAACCAAGACTTGGATTTGCAAGTCCTAACAGTACTCCACCAATAAGAGCTGCAAAAATAATAATAAAATAAACAAATAACAAGAAAAAGAAAACCAAATTAAGATATGAATTCATAACCAGAGGCTACCTTTCGTAAGCCATAAAATGCATTTGACTACATTACATCATAGAGTATTGTATTACACTTTACCAATAGTATGTTAAAGACTTCAATAACCAAAATTAAAACTAATTAACAAGTATCATTACCTAGTGGAAGAAAATTCTTGTCTACAAAAGTCGACAGCTGATTCCCCGATGACAAACCTGAAGCTTCAGCAGCTCCACTTCCACTTCCAATTCCATCTAACTACAATGCAATGAATAAACCTTCAATGACAGAGAAAATCAAAAAAAGAAAAAGATTGTATACACTAACCCATGATGGAAATGTTAGTTTCACCCATCAAAACTGAAGTTCATGTAACCAAATCCTATCATTTCCAAATGAATTCTACAACTTCGCCATGCAACTCGTATTTTAGTGAAAACGAAGATTATAATTAGTTAGAATTGCAAAAAGAACCTTATCAGATCGTTCGCATGCTCTGATTCTAGTAGAAATCTTGATCGAACGGCTCGGATTGAAAATGCTAGAAGAGCGGGTAAAGTACGGTTTGCAGATTGGCCGGAAATTAGAGTATCGGTGGCGATAAGACAGCGTTTGAGGTGAGGGAGGTGTGAGAAATAAGGTTTGAATGACTCCCGCCATTGAATTTTGAGATCTACGGTCAGCCTTGAGATCAGTGGCTTTTGGCAGAGTACAAAGGGAGGGAGGATCTCGTAGGATACGAAATTGAGGGGAGGAAGAAGAATCAGCATGTAGGGCCAGAGCTGAGTTGGCCTAATAATATTTATATTTCAAGTAGGTATTTGACAGGTTAAAGACATGTGCCAATACCTCGATTGAAGGATCGAAATAGACGCGAGGGGGAAATTTCTTGGCACAGCATAAAGATCAAACCTAACACGTGAGAGAAATTTCGCGGCTTAAATGGACAAAATTCACCTAATGACGTTGCTATTTTTTTTAGGAAAATATGTAAACTCCATTAAGCCAAATTAGAATCCAAAACAAAAGCAATGGAAAAGGATCCCACTTTCTAGGCTTATTTTCACCATTCGTCCCTAAGCAATATGAGGTATCACATTGTGATCTCTAAAATTCAATTCGTCTCATAAAAATTCCTAAATAGCTATTGATGTAATAAAAAAGGTCCTTTTACTCGTTAAGATTGAGTTTCTGATCATCAGAGTTCCACTGCCACGATCCAAAACCATGCATCGAATCAGTATTAGAACCTGAGTAAGTTTAAGGCCTCCGAGATCCGTAATAAGCCTAATTTGTAAGATCCATATACGAATTTACCTGTCCTTAAATAATAATGAATCCATATTAACTTTACTTGTGAGTTCAGCATCCATATAGTGTCGCCTAATAGTAAATATCTCATTAGATTACATATAATTGGGCCTAATAAATCTCAACTACATTATGATTACTGGTCACACATGCATCTGAATAAATAATAATGACATTTACTATTCCATATATTAGCGCACTCATAATATACATAATTAAATTATACTTCTTACGACTGCGAAGTTTCAAATATTTAAAAACAGAGAAGTTTCTCAAAGTAGCAGTATTTTAACAGACTAACTGTATTAGATCGAAATATACTTTAGAACTCTGTGGAGAAGAATACAGAGCTTTAACTCTTCTCTAAGGATCTCCTACTTCCTAAAAAGTTGGTGAGAGAAGGGATGAGTTTCACAAACTCAGTGAATAATAATAAATAATGCATGACCAGACAATCACGCAGAATGCAACTTTAATCACAGAACTAATCACACTGTCAGTCATGCATATGTCACAACATCAACATCCACAATTAATTCATCTTCAATTAATCAATCACATGGAAATTAGTCTATGGCGTCACCAAAACCCCCGATGAGCCATCCTCTCATATGGCTCATTCTCTCATACGTGTGCACCAGGGAGCCAATCCCCTATATATGGCCGATTGGTCTAATCCTTGCTTGACCAGCCCTCTCATCGTTTTCCCATGCTCTCTTTTCTTTTCATACCATTAGGGGGCTAACCTGTGGTTATTCATATCAATATATATATATATATATCGTCAGATGCACACGGGGGCGCCGATCTCCCATACATGGTCGACAGTATCAAAGACCGCCCTCACAAACCCATGGTGACCCACTTCATTCTAATTCTAGTCAAACAAGGCAATCCACATCACCGCACATTTAATCAATAATTCATCCATTTGTCAATCAGCAGATCAACAATTAATATACATATTATAAAATATGATGATATGATTATTAAATAATGATGTAATATACTTTGATATAAAAATATTTAATGATATAGTGTAATAAAATTGTGATGAAATAAAATCATGATGTTATGAAATGCATGTCATACACCATTTATTATTACTCACAGTGATATTAGGATATTCAAATCCTAATTCTGATTCTGGTGCGGAGGAGCAGTAGACGAGCTCACGCAATCTATGAATTTAAGAATATAAAAAGAGTTCATCAGTCAACTATTCTGTTCAATGCGAAATAATAAATAGAAATCAATCTAACAAATTACGCCATATATCTCTGTTAAAACTAATCTAAATTCTATACTACTTAACTGTTAACCTTAATTAATCTGATTTCTCAACACCATCCTTAAATATTCTAAATTCACCACCAATATAATATAATCAATAATGTTTTCATTTCGTATAAATATAATCCTGCTTCCGATAATCCTTTTCTTACTTAGTTCAATTATAGTCTCCAAACAATTAATAATTATTTAATTCATTCACTTTAGTCGGTTTTTAATAACTATGAAATTCATCTTTATCTCGAATCACTTAATTTGCTAGTTCTAACAACCTTAAAAATACATTCATATTTCTATTTATCAAATAACTAACAATAATCCTTTAGTAACATAATTTTCATTTTATTCAATATCCAACTTTAATATCTTAATTCAAATCAATATACCAATGATTTTATCATTAAATGCATAACATAATATTAATCGGTCTCCGAATATCCCTTTTATGTTACGTTCTAATATTCAACGCTAAATTCTTTAATTAAACTAATTATCAACTAAACTATTCTTATTAGTTAAATTCTTTTTACCTAACCAAATATTCACTACCTTCATAAAATAAATTATTATGTCCAATAATTCAACTAATTGAATTTTCTAAATTTTATTACAAAAATATCCTACTATAAATTTTATTCTCAACCTAAAATTTATTTTCAACTCATCAACTACTAAATCCAACATGACATTACTCAATATCACAATCAATAAATCAATCCCAATAATCAACTAATTTCTTCACAAAATTAGAATTCAAGAAATTAATTAAAAATTTATAAGGATATTTTTAATACCCTTAATCACACCAATTAGTTCAAAAAGCCAAAGATTGGAGATATTCAAGCCAAGGGCTGCTAGATCGGAGAACCAGCTACCAGAGTGGAGGAGTCAGACGGCAGCGCTGGAGTTGGTGACCGGCACAAAGTTCAGTTGGTGGCTTGAGGCAGCGCAACGCGATGGAGGAGGAACCGTTCATCGAGAGCCGATCACGCGAAGGAGAGAACAAAGTCTCTGTGGCGTTGCCAGTGTGAAGTAGAGGGAAGGAACGGCTGGTGGTGGTGGTGGCGTAGCTGTCAACGCAGAGAGAGAGAGAGAGAGAGAGAGAGAGAAGCGGTGGAAAAGAGAGAGAAAGAGGGAGGAGAGAGGGAGTGTCTTGGAGAAGAAAGGGAAGAGAAGGAAAAGAAAGAAAGAAAAGAAAGAAAAAGGAAAATAAAATAAAAATGGAACTTTCCATATAATGCTGGACCATGTTGGTTCAATTCGAATCAATTTGGTCCGATTCAATAAATTTCACTTGGTTTTCAATCGATTTTCGGCAAAATTGAATGGGTTTACGGGTCCGATTAATTTTTTACATAGCCTAAATTTATTTGCCAAAATTTTAGAATTAATGTTTAAATGGATATTTTCTAAAATTAAATTTTTTAGGTATTTCAATTCTCCCCTCCTTATAAAAATTCGTCCTCGAATTTTAGGAACAGCAAGATAGAACAACATATCAGATATAGAACACGCCAAAGATATCAAGGAAAGATCATAATCAATGAAATAAAATAAGTTAATTTCAATTACCAGTAAAATGGAATATCTCACTCAGAATGAAAAAGATAAGAGTATCTCTCTTGCATTTCAGCCATAATTTTCCATGTGCATTCCTCAACCGAATGGTTTCTCCACAATACTTTGACCATAGGAATCTCTTTAGATCGAAATTTATGAATATAAAAATCAAGGATTCTGACTGGTATCTCTTCGTAGGTTAAGTCGTCGTTGACTTAAACTTCCTGTGGCTCTAACACATGAGATAGATCAGAAATGTACTTCCTCAACATCGATACATGGAAAACTGGGTCTACGTGAGAAAATTCGTTAGGAAGATCCAATTGGTGCGCCACCACTCTAATTTTTGCAACTATGGAATATGGTCCAATATATCTAGGGGCTAGCTTCTCCTTTTTACTAAAACGGATGATACCTTTCGTAGGAGATACCTTTAGAAAGACCATATCTCTTTCTTGAAATGTCATTTCCTTATGCTTAGGGTCTGCATAACTCTTCTGCCTATAAAAAATTATCCCAATTCTATCCTGAATTATAGGCACTTTCTCAGAAGTAATCTGGATCAATTCGAGTCCCGTTAATTCCTTATTTCCTACTTTCTCCCAACAAATAGGAGATCTACATTTCTTACTATAGAGTGCTTCGTAAGGAGTCATACGTATGCTTGCTTGGTAACTATTATTATATGCAAGCTCTAGTAATGGTAGGTGCGAATTCCAATGTCCTCCAAAATCCAAAAGTCACATTCGAAGAATGTCCTCCAGTGTTTGGATAGTCCTTTCGGATTGTCCATTAGTTTGCGGGTGAAAGGCTATATTAAAATCAAGTTTGGTTCCTAAGGCTTTCTGCAGTGATCACCAGAACCTAGAAGTAAACTGTGTTCCTCTATCAGAAATGATGGAAACTGGTATTCCATGGAGATGAACTATCTCCTTAATGTACAATCTCGCCAATCTGTCAGCATTTTAGGAGGTCCTCACAGGCAAAAAATGGGCAGACTTAGTAAGTCGATCCACTATCACCCAAATTGAATCATAACCTCCTGGTGTTTTGGGTAATCCTACCATGAAATCTATAGTGATTTTTTCCCATTTCCATTCTAGTATCGGCAGTTGTTGTAGTAGTCTATAGGGTCTGTGATGACTCGCTTTTACCCATTGACATGTAAGACATTTGGATACAAATTCTTCGATATCTTTCTTCATCCCCATCCACCAATAATGACTTTTCAAATCCCTGTACATCTTAGTAGTTCCTGGATGCACATTGTAAGTTGTATAGTGAGCTTCATCTACAATTTCCTTCCGAAGGTCATCAACATCGAGTACACATAAACAAGTACCATTTCTGAGTGTCCCTTCACCATCTACCACAAAATTTCCTGACCCACCGGTAGTTACTTCTTGAATAATTCTCAGAAATTGCGGGTCTCCACTTTGTGCAATTTTGATCCTTTCAAATAATATGGGTCTCACCCTGCAATGAACTATCTAAGCACTCGTAGTAGGGATTTCTAACTCAAGATTTTTGTCGAACATTTTGTTAAGTTCCCATACTAATGGTCTTATGTTTGCAACAATATGACATAAGTTTTCAATAGACTTTCGACTTAGAGCATCTACCACTACATTAGCTTTTTCGGCATGATATTAAATAGTACAATCATAATTCTTAAGAAATTCCATCTAGCGTCTTTGTCTCAAGTTTAGGTCTTTCTGATAAAAAATATACTTCAAACTTTTGTGATAAGTGAAAATTTCACATGATACGCCATACAAAGAATGTCTCCATATTTTTAATGCAAAAATAATGCTGCCATTTCCAAATTGTGAGTGAGATAGTTCTGCTCATGCTTCTTTGACTGTCTAGAAGCATATGCAATCACTCGACCATGTTGCATCAAGACACAACTTAACCCTACTCTGGACGCATCACAAAATATAGTGTACTGTTTAGTACTTGACGGTAAGACTAGTACTGAAGCAGTAGTTAAACACTTTAAGTTTCTAAAAACTTACTTCGCAAGCATCTGACCAAATAAATTTGGCATTCTTCTGAGTTAACTTCGTTAATGGTGCTGCTATTCTAGAAAAGTTTTGCACGAAGCGTCAATAATAACCAGCTAAACCTAGAAAATTGTGAATTTCTGTAACTGTAGTCGGTTTAGACCAATCAATAATCGTCTCGATTTTCTTAGGATCAACTTTAATTCCATCTTTAGTCACCATATGACCTAAGAAATTCACGCATTTCGTCCAAAATTCACATTTAGAGAATTTAGCATATAACCGATGTTCCCTCAAAGTTTGGAGCACAGTTCTCAGATGATACATATGCTCTGCCTCAGTTTTAGAATAAATCAGGATATCATCGATGAATATGATCACAAACTGACCAAGTAAGCTTTGAACACACGATTCATTAGATCCATAAAAGCGGCTGGAGCATTGGTGAGTCTGAAAGACATAACCAAGAATTCGTAGTGTCCATATCTAATTTTGAAAGCAGTTTTAGGAATGCCCTACTCTCTGATATTCAGTTGATGATAACCAGATCTTAGATCAATTTTTGATAAACAAGTAGTTCCTTACAACTAATAAAAAAGATCGTCAATTCTGGGAAGCGGATACTTATTTTTCACCGTGACTTTGTTTAACTGCCTGTAGTCGATACACAAGCAAAGTGAACCATCCTTCTTTTTCACGAACAAGAACGAAGCACCCCAAGATGAAATGCTTGGTCTAATAAAACCTATATCTAATAATTCCTACAATTGCTTCTTGAGCTGTTTCAACTCTGCAAGTGCCATCCTATAAGGTGGCATAGATATAGGCTCTGTGCCAGGGATTAAATCAATGCAGAATTTGATCTCTTGATTTAGAGGGAGACTAGGTAATTCCTTTGGAAACACATGTAAAATTTCATTCACGACTGGCACATCTTCTACTTTGTGAGTTTCTGACGTAGTGTAACAGACTGATTTTCTTTTAGTGTCGGTAATAGTGATTTACCGGTCTGTGAATAGTACCATCGGTCCGGGACTTGGTATTATTTTAGTCCGGAAAAATTACGATGCATAGTTAATATTTTCTTTACTATTTTTGG
>CANUEP010274625.1:0-26940 GCA_947857235.1 Jatropha podagrica | reverse complement strand
ATTAATGTAGCAACATCAGCATGATATTATATTCAATATACATTATGATTTCAGCATGACAAGACATAAAGTCAACCAGTTTGTAGCGTCTCGGCTCGGTTTATTCAGGTTTATGGGTGGACCGGGAAGGGATGTTACAAGGCCACTTCAATTTAAGTTCCTATCAATGTCCTTTAAGTGAGAAAGATAAAGAAGAAATAAAGAAAGTGCCTTATGCATCCACGGTTGGTACCCTGATGTATACCTTGGTATGCACAAGGCCAGATATTGCTCATGTTGTTGTGTCATTAGTTGATTTCTCTCAAATCCTGGTAAAGAACACTGAATGCAGTGAAATGGATTCTCAAGTATCTCAAAGGCTCTCCTAAAGTATGTTTATGATTTGGTGATGGTAAACCTGTATTGAATGGATACATTGATGCAAACATGGCTGGTGATGTGGATTCTAGAAAATTCAATTCTAGATACTTGATGACTTTTGCAGGAGTAGCGGTGTCTTGGAAATCAAAGCTATAGAAATGTGTTGGATTCTTCCATTGAGACTGAGTATATTGCTATTACAAAAGCCAACAAGGAACTTGACAACCCCCATGAGTCAAACCATATTGTTATTACAGACACGTAACATACCTTAGGCGAATCCCAAATCGATTAAGTGCAAGGAGTAAGTTCAATAGAAAAGAGGGATGGTCTTAGAAAGGTGTGACACGTTTTGGGCTATGAGTGGTTGTAGTCCAGGAACAAATTCTTGAAGGCCAAGGCCCAAAGCAAACAATATCACACTGGACTAGGCCGTCACAATACCCCTAGTAAAATGTAGTATAATATTCTTTTTTATCGAGTTAATTAATTCAATAAAAGATAATTTACTCCTTAAGAAATAAAATGACTTTATTAATTGATATTAGAAAACTAAAATATTAGTTTGGCATTATTAAATTTCAAGATTCCTAATTTATTGAAAATTTTAATTTTAATTTATAAAATCAATATAAGCATACTTTATAACAATTTTTAATTTATTCATTAGCCAACCATTTTTTTTACCAATCCTATGTTCTTTTTGCATTCTCACTATTACGTAAATTATATATACATCTCTAATCATAGCATCACATTCATATTAATTTTTAAAAAAATCAACACTATTCACCTCTCTTCCATGAAGGACAACATATTAAATATTATTATTTCAAGCAACAACATGACTAGATGAATACTAGAGGTTTGGATAGTACGTAAGCACATAGTCCGGCATGGGGACATGGATTTGATCCCTCTCTATGCCAACTTTTTTTTTTCTTTTTCTGTTGTTTTGCCAACACAGTGCATAATATCATTTTTTTTTTTCTCCTATTTTCTCGGTATGCCAATCCAAAGTCCTTTTGAGAGTGCATACCCACTTCACTCTTTTAGGGCCCTCCATCTCCATTTGCTTGCTAAGTCTATAATATGTAAAACTTCAATAATTGTAGTTACAAAGAGAATCACATTTCTACTCTTTTTTTTACATGCAAGACTTTAATCATTGTATTTGTAAATGAAATCACCTCTTCCAACAGAAACAATGATTGAAAAAAAACATCATATGCATTCACTCATTTGCCTCCTCACATACCCACCAAAAGCAATGTAAGGAAACTAGGCGAACACATTCAGAGATTCTTGTTGAGCTCGACACATGTTGTGTCATTTAGCATTGCTCTTATATTTAATATAAATAATGATAAAATTAAAAAATCATTTATTATAAATTTTGATCATAATAATCGGTGTTTTGAGAATCGAACCGATCAGTGAACCGGTGAAAATAAGGGTTTACCGAAACGAAGGGTTCGACCGGGTTCAATACGGTTGAACCGGATTTTTATATATAATATTTTTAAATATATTTATTTAATAAAATTAAAAATATAGGTTAAAAAAAGATTTTTACTCAAATAAAAAAATTTTCAAATTTGAATTTTACAAAAAAAAAATAAAAATTAGTAAATAATTTTAAAAAAATAAAATATGAATAAATTTAAAATAAAAAAATTAATTACCATAAAATATATTATTATTTTTCATTTAATTAATATATTAGGATTTTGGTTTATAAACAAAAAGGCCTAAAGATTAAAAATTAGTGGGCCTAATTTTTTGGAGGCCTAAATTTAAAAAAAAAAACTCATTATTTCTTAAAAAGATCCAGATTTGAATCAAACTGGTTTTTTACCAGTCTGGTGCGCCGATTTTTGACTAGTTTTGACCGGTTCATTCTGATTTTTTCACTGTCCGATTTTTCAATTCAACCTGGACCGGACCACAGCCTGATTTCCGGTCAAACCGATCGAACCAACTAGTTCGGTCTGATTTTCAGAACTATGATAATAACACAAATTTTGGATAAGTACTTTTATAAGATTCACAAATGATTTTAATACCATTTAAAAAATGTATAAATTTAAATTATAGATTTTTTTATTATGTTTGATATAAAACTAAGAGTTTAAATTCTATTTTGAAGGTAATTGGTTACAACTTTTACGAATTGAATAACAAAATTTTACAAAAGCTAAAAAATTTAAAATTTTAGATGTCTTCTTTGAAATACAAATGAATAGATAAAATTAACATCATATAGAACTAAGTAATAGGTTACTTTTTAAAATCCATAGACCCTATTTTTTTAAAATAGAATAATAAACTTTACAATTTTTAGGTTACAAATATAATTTTATATACAAATCAAATTTTAGATTTTATTTTGAAGCTTAGAAATAACTGTCAACTTAAATAAAGTATACTAGAATTATGAAAAAAATTTAATTTAAAAATTAGTTTATAAACTATTTTCTAAATATCATAGTCATAAAAAATTAAATCATGAGCACTATAAAAATTTTAAAGTATTATTTAGATAATTAAGCTTAATATCTTTTATTTTAATTGCTTGTCAAAAAGGATTCTTCTAAAAAAAATTCTTTGTCAGAAGAATAATTAATATTTTAACTGTTGTTGAAAAATTTACATTAATGTTTAACAATAATAATAATAATAAGATATATGAATAATAAATGATGATCCATTTTATAGAGATAGTGTAGGGGTGTGAGTCCATTATCCCTATCCATGGTGCCTTAACATGGCAATCTAATGGACGAAGCAGGGCTATTACCGACTAGAATAGCATGTTGGATGGCATGTGTGCCGAGAATATGAGAGGGCATACTCGACGTAATGCTCTCCGCCGCCGTGGGGCTGGGATGACAACCCGAGCCCTAGTGAGTTAGGATGCGGGCATCATGCTCTATTGAGAGAGGTTGATGTTCCATAAGGAAGGAGCTCTATGGACACTATAGGGCCACAGGCCTATAGTGCGCATCTCTTCGAAGGGTGAGGTTTCAGTATAGGTAGACTATGCTGCCCGAGATGCCTAAAGGCCTTTAGCCATACATGGATGTGCGAGACCCTTATATTTATGTGGCAAGATGAGCCCTATAATCGAATATGATGCTAAGACTCTCGGAGTATGCATGGCTGGCCTAGATTATGAGTAAGTCTAAGTGCCACACAAATGGCAGGAGCTACAAGGATATGGCACCGTGACATTTGGTATCAAAGCTAATTCGGTTGGCTTTTGCGAGAGATGGTTGGATGTTGCTTGAGACTTGTGTGCAAGTAATATTGGTTGAGACATACAATCTGGATGAGAAGTTACATCGATGTACAAGTGATACGAATTATGGATGGCAGCATTTGGTAGTTGGCATCATGACACCCCAAGTAGTATGCACCTTCAAACATAGTTGTAAGAGGCCTATCAAGTAGCTAGAATGTATACAGAAATGCAAGTTATCAATAAATCTCAGTCTAATTGCATAGCTTGCCTAAGAGTACAAGGGCAAGATGTGACGCTAAAAGTGAAGATGTGATGACAAGGACTTGGCTTATGCATTTGCTTATGCGGGTATCACAGATGGTAAAGTAGAGACTAAGTTATGTGTTAACTTGTTTGTGAAAATTTCTATATAGATCCTTACGGAAGCATGCATATAAGAAATTGAGATATGGCATGGTTAAGATGAACATTACAGGCTAAGAGTGGCCAAGCAAAGTCGATTGATCATTGATAAGCATCGAGCAAGCATCATAGATGGATATCTAGTGACTACATTTTTGCACGGAGAATAAGAGAGTTTAAAGTAAGCTGAAGCGACTAAATATAGTGAACTTGAATCTTGGAACTGACTCGAGTAAGCAGCTCAATGCGCATAGAGGCACTCAGTAAGAAGCAATGGGGTGTGAGAATCCGCGCTAGATACAGAGATTATTACTTCATGTTGCAGCTACCTACGTGAGGTAGAAGTGTGAATAATCGGTAAAATGTTTGAGACAGAATTACGAAGTGTGCCAGAGATTGCTTGTTCAACATTTGATGAGATTCATTTTGCCCTTTGAGATAGAGGGGTGCAGAACACCAAATGAGTCGATTGTTGGATATGGAATTGTTGTGTGGAGAGCTTGCTAAATGAGTTGGAAGCTATTCACAAGTGCTTTATTGAGATGTGTTGATGCTTGGTAGGAGTACCAGACTACTACTGGTATTTCAAGCTGTGGGCAATGTGAAATAAGAGTTAAGCTCAACGGAAGGAATATCAGCCTGCAGCTGATATTTAGGCCATGGGCAATATTGAAATAAAATGAGAACTTAACAGATTGCCTCAAATGAGCCGAGATATTGGTGTGTTACCTCGGATGTGTCAAGAAACTTGTGTTTTGTTGTTTGTGTGTAGGCCATTCGGTCAAGAGTAGTGTGCAAGACGGTTCCTCGTCAGACCATATGAGCAAAATGAGATGACAAAAGAAGTCATGCCTCGAGCATTCATGGGAACCGAAGAAGGCTTAAGGCAAAACCAAAAGGGCTTGAGGTTCCACAAGCAAAATAATGTTTTCTTATATATTTTCATGAAATGTTGTAGGCCCTAGCAAATTAAACTTGTAAGGGGGGAGGGGGGGGTGTGAGAAGTATTAATAGCCATGGAAATAAAATCGATTTTATATATATATAGCTTGTGCACCAATATAGCATGAGACGACCAAAGCATAAGTCGAGACAGAGCTGTGGCGAGCGAGGTGATAAAAGATATGAGCAGAACATATACATCAAAATAGAAACCGAGCAGGATTTGGTGTATCCTAAAGGAGTTATTTTTATTCTTACAGTTTAAGATGAATTGCCATGTGGTTGTTGTTACTATTGTTATATATATATATATATATATAAGAATGAAGCCAAGAAGTGTATATATATACGCTAAGGTTCTTTGTTTTGGCAAGTTTGACAAATAGAAAAGCAACGTAAAATCAGTAAGGTCATTGACTATGAATTGGCCATGACAACTGTAGAGGCACTAGGTGACTATGCGTTAAATCTTCCTAAATGCAAATTCAGTAAACTAGGTACTAGTGACAATCGTCCTAACAAGGGAATGACACCTACAAGTCGAGGAGCAAGTTCAACTAATTCAGAAGTGAACGAAGAGAAGAAGTTGCAGTTCATCAAATCAGATCTAATGCAAATTGACCCGTGTTCAAATGATGGCAAAGTTATAGAGAAATAAACGATGGCACAACATACTGAAAACCAAGATGAGTACTACATTGTGTGCAAATGGGTAAGATAATTGTATATGTAAGTCGTATCACTTCTTACCCTGATGTGTCATTTCATTTGTTCTTCCTGTTATTAATATTATGAGATATGATTGTGCATAAAGAAAAGGCTTAATAATTACCTTGCATATATTTCTACCTTGTGGCTACTTCGGGTTTTATTGGTTAAATTTTGCGAGGTACATATAACAATGCTATGAGGCAACATAAAGCATATAGCCGCTGAAGCAATAATGGGCGATTGGATGCTAATGTCCACAACGCAGAAGCAAAGCAGTTAATGAATGGACAACCACATCATAAGAGAAATGTAGATTAGACAACAATCGATGCAAAGGAGAAACGTACAGAGTACTCCAAGCACACTACCATAATGGACAAGGACGTTGATAATTTGAGTGGGAGAAAATACACATGGAGATTCTACCTAGCTAAAAGGGGGAGGAATGGTATAAACATGGAGAATATTGATAATATGAAGTATAATCCTCTATGAAGGAAGGTAGGGGATTGGGTAGATAATGATAATATGGAATAGATAAGAGAATGGATGTTGAAGTATGTTCCTTAAGGTAGAGATAAAAGAAAAGGGTGGGACATTGATGACATGTAGTTCTAGAGTAGAAGCATGTGGTTCCTTGAAGAAGAGTAGAATGAAGAAGAGAAGAAATGCAAAAACACAATACAAATTTTTGCGTGTAGTTCTTCATGAGGTTGCACAATAAGCAAATGCATGGAGCCTTTCATTAGAGAGAGGACAACAATGATGATTATGGAGGAGAAGCACAGAGTTGGTATAGCATAATCGATGAGGTCATCGATCGTTTGAGTAGGGGAGAATGTAAGAGTGTGAGTCCAGCATCTCCACCCATGGTGCGTTAGCATGGCAATTTAATGGACGAAGCAAGGCTATTGGAAACTAGAATAGCATGTTGAATGACATGTGTGCCGAGAATATGAGAGAGGAGACCCGGCATAATGCTCTCCACCGCCCCAAGGCTTGGATGACGACCCGAGCCTTAGTGAGCTAGGATGCAGGCATCATGCTCTATCGAGAGGGGCTGATGTCTCCATAAGGAAGGAGCTCTATGGATACTATAAGGTCACAGGCCTATAATGCGCGTTTTTTTGAAGGGTGAAGTTTCGGCATAGGCAGATTATGCTGTCCGGGATGCCCAAAAGCCTTTAGCCCTACACGGATGTGCGAGACTCTTATATTTTTATGGCAAGATGCGCCTTACAGTCGGATATAATGCTAAGAGCCTCGGAGTATGCATGGCTTGTTCAGATTATAAGCTAAATCTAAACGCCACACGAGTGCTAAGAGCTGCAAGGATATAGCACAGTGACAAATAGGCATTAAATGTTTTCTAAATCCAATGGCTCATAATTAAGTAGTTTAATCTAATGAAAAATGAATACTTCTTTATTAAGAACAGAATTTTAAATTTATATACTATAGTTTTACCTTGAAAGTAGTTCCCATAAAAAAAGGAAGATAATACTATTTTTTTTATTTTTTAAAAAAGAAAATAAGACTATTTATGATGATCCTAGATCATATCTTTTAAATTAACTAATTTAACTTTATATGTTTTGGAGGGATTTGATGGAAAATACACTCATTACATACATAGATTTGGATAAATCATCTCGATTTTATTGTAAAAATTCAACTTGTTTACTCAAAGTTGTATGAGATCAGTACGATTAGGTATTACCAATGCAGAATTTCATCTTTTAATTTTCTACTAATTGTAATTAATAGTTAATTTAAATAAATAATTATCACAGACAAATTATAAATCAGCGAATATTAAAAAAATTGTATTTACTATCATTTAATAATCATTTATAAATTTAAACCCAAACCACATTAGAATCCCCAGTAACACAAAATCTCATTGAAGGAGGCAGTCTTCTAAACAGCCTATTTGCCAGATCAACGAGAAAAGAATCTCAGAATTGAAGTTAAAACTAAGAAAAGAACCAGACGTGAGCAGAGTTCACCTCTCATATTAGGCCAATGCCAGACTCGGCATGCCATGTCAGCTAGTCGGTGTCGTGCTGGCTCTACCTGTTATAAAGGTTCTGGAAAAAAGGAACACATCTAAAAATACAGAATCAGATTGAAACAATAACAACGAAGCATTACAACGTAAACACGATGTCAAGCTTCCAGTCCAGAAAATCCAAATTTGTAAATCAATTGAACTGAACATACCAGGATAGCAAGGAACATATTCATGCATAGCAAGTAGCAACTCAGTTCAAAATGGCAACCACAAAAGGATTCTCACTCGTGAAGCCGAGAGCTAAAACATTAATCTGAAAGGCACTATAATATCAACTAATTTTATTGATTATCCTTAATTATCAAATGAACTTGATGAAAATATTCATTCCGAAAGTCCTCCCTCCCTCCCTCGATTATCTCAGCTGATTGACAAAGTAACCATACACGGAAGAAAACTCTATTTCAATAAATTATTTGCAGAGGGAGAGGAGGAATTATAACCTACATAATCAACAAGATCATAACCATAAAACCACCTCAAAACTAAAATTACAGCCCTTGTGTAAAATATTAAAAATAAACAAAATTGAGTCATACCGACCCTAACAATTGTCATATTCACTCATGCTAAACTTACATCAGATCAAATGAAGAATAAAAAAAACCTCTGAGAACCTTATACCTTCATAAAGGACTACTCTCCTGCCTCTACTTTCAAAGCAATCTTCAAGGAATTCTTGTGTGGGATTCTTTTGGAGTAACAATCATCAAATTGTTTAATTGGCTGGTCTTCCACAGAGAAGCTTTCACAAAGAAATAACAATTTGCAAAATTTCATCATAATCTAGACATAACTTTCACTTCAATCGCCTACTGAAACATCTTCCGTAATCTTTCCGCAGAGATAGAAGCTCTTTTATTAGTTGGCTCAAGCACCAAGGCATGTTTAAAATCTGCAGCGCAACAAGGTCATTTTGCTTCTATGATATCAGACAATGCGATTATGAATGGTTAAGATTTAAACTTATTTGGGAAATAAGTGCAGAAATGGGGGAAAGAGACTTAAGTCTTTTTGCCTGGATTGTAAAAGAAAAGTTTAAAGTTTAAACTACAATTCTTCACTTCGTTTCATTTGGAAGCTAGAACTCTATTTGTTTTTGAAAAATAACTTACTTCTAGAGAATCTTTTCCAAGTAACATGTTTTCTTTGAAAAATATGTTCAAAATAACTTATTTTCCGTTATTTGGTTGCAAATATTAAAAATTAGTTAAAAATATTAAAATACGTAATTCATAAGACCATAAAATATTTATAATAATATAAATTGTGTTTTAAAAAATAAATCGCCAATGACCAGCAATGGTGGTGGACGAGCAGCAGCTGAAGGTAGTAGCTGATGGTGAACAGTGACCTAGTGGTAGTGGCTATCAATGATTATTAATAAATTAAAATATGTACATTTATAAGGTTATAAGAAGTTTGTTAATATCTGAAAAACGTTTTCCTTTCTTGAAAATGGGAAGTCATTTTCCTTAAAAATGATTTAATTTTCCTTTGACCAAAAAAAATATTTTCCATTGAGTTATTTCCTAAATGCTCTAAATAACCAAAAATTGTGTAAAATATTTTACTGCAAATTATTTTACAGAAACAAAAGAAACCTAAAATGCATTTGATTTACATCCGTCTACATATATTTATAGAGTAATATTTGTATACCTCAAAATTAATGCATCATATAATAACTAATAATGCTCAATCATTTTTACAAAAATACAGTTGATGTAATGAAAAATGAATTATTTTATCAGTAACAAAGAAGTGTTTTTTTTTTTTTATTAAATTGTGTCATATATCTTTTAGGTCATACAAGATAAAAAACAAGAATTCATCCCCAACAATTAATCAAGCAAAGCATTTCCGAAAGTTCTCCAAAAACAAGTTAGAAAAAATTACTATACACTTGAAGGGACCTGAACATTAAATATACTATTAAACCCCACTTAGTCTTTCTATTCATTTCCCCATATTTGGGAGATTGTGCTACCCAGGCCCAAGTTAAAATTTTCACCCTATTTTCCTTCTCCCTTTGCTATTCCCTACCCTTGCTCAATCCAACTAAACACTCCCAAACAAAGACCAAGATTTCTCCAATGCTCTTTCCCTCTCAAACTCTTGCTGGTTGTAAGCATTTTGTTCACGTAGGATCTAATCTATCACCACACATATCTATATGGAAAAACAGACTTGATTCAGTCTGTCGTATATAAGTGCCCTTCATTATTCATTAGAAACAAATAATTCTTCCATTTACTAATTCATGGAGGACCACAATCCTTTTACATTTGGGAAATGTTAAAAGAGAAATCTTTCACCAATAAAGACACAGTACTCTATCTAATTTCATTATACAGGCAGGAGTAAGCAAAAAACTTCAAAGTTGGCAGAATTTCTTTTGGAATTTGAACATGTCACTTAACCCATCCATCTTCAAAGACTGCAATGCTCTCATCAGGAATCATGGCCAATACCAAGAACACAAGCAATGTTTTTAAATCTAGAGGTTAGATGTACTTGGGCAACTTTCTCATTGAGCAAATATGCTAGTAAAATAAAAGCACTTGTCTCAACTAAAATTTATTAAAAATCAAAGATTTTAAGAATAAACAAACGTACCAATTCCATTTTGTGATTGCATGTGCACATAATAAATAACATAGAAACAACGTTTTTTTACTGGGACGCATGTTAATTGTTATTAAATATGATATATTATTGAATGGAATGGAACAAAGGCCCAACTACTTCAATTGCAATTGCATTAAACAGAAAATCTATGAGGTAATATCTCACCTTCAATTGCCTCCTTATAGTAACCAAGCATCTCTCTTGCTGTGCCTCTTCGCAGATAGGCCTTTACATTCTGGAACAAGTAAAAAGGCAAGAAATGATGCTACAATAGTTAGAATACAATTTCCAAAATAAGCCATTCAGAAATCTAGAACACCAAAAGAAGGGAAAAAGAAAAAGGAGGAAACACAGATTCTCAGTGAAGTATTCACAAAAAAAGCCATATGCCCAAGCAGATTTACTAGATGTTCACATTTTAACGAGCCAAAATATTATATCATAAGCTGTACATGAACCAGTATCTAGTAATGGAATTTACGAAGATAGGTTGCATTTGAACCCAAAGCAACCAGACTAAAGTGTGCAACTAGCTTAATATTTTAGATGATGCAAAAGTTGTAATTCTTACAACATGAATGACCGGAGAATGTTTTGTCCAAGGGGGGAGGTATAAGACCGTTCTGTAAAATAATTGTTACAAATTGGTCTTGTCCCAGGTCAGTCAGTCAGCCATAACATATATATACATCTTTAAAATACTAGTCAAATAATGGATAGGCCAAAACTCATTGAAGTAGCATCCAACCATTATGTTGTGATGTGGCCTTTATTTGAGTCAATGATTACTGATGACAAAAATTATGAATGAGGGAGATGGGGAAAACTTCAGAAATGTTATTATAAGTGAAAAACAAGAAACATTATACATTATCAAGTAACATCATTACCAAAACTTAATTAGGACTAACACATCATGAATCTCAAACCACTAGCATCACAAAATTTGCATAATCAAATTGATTTGCTTTCCAGTAAGAAGTCACCTTCTTATCAAGGTCTATAGCTTTGGTACAATCAGCCTCAGCTTGAAGGAAACTGGAAGTTCAAATAGACAATTCGTCAGGCATCAATAACATTTATTAACTGAAGAAATAGTCTTCAAGAATATGAGTATACCTTGCTAATTCAAGATGTGCGGCAGCTCTGTTACTGTAATACGTAGCATTTTTGCCATTGAGTTTAATAGCATCAGTATAATAGCTAATAGCTTTCTGCCACTGCTTATCTTTGAATGCTTGGTTGCCCTAAACCGTAGAATTTGAAACATATAAAGTTATTGAGAAAACAAAGAAAGAATAACCCATCCCAAATTTGGTAGAACACCACAAAATATGCAACATGTAATTCATCATTACAAAATTAGGAAAATTTTATATTAAATAAAACAAATAGCACAAATCCCTCGAGATAATAAAAAAAAATAAAAACTTTCTTTTTATTGATTCAAAGGTCTTCTAAATTAGCTAAAACATAATTCAAGGAAATTAAGTCACCAAATTTCACCATATAAACTAATTGTTCACATAAGACATGTCCTGAGTCTCACCAGATAATTTTGTCAGGTTGGACAACAGTTTTTTTCAAACTAGTTATTCAATCTGAACAGTTAACTGTTAACTACTACCTACAGAATTCCACAAATAGATTAAACAAATCAAAACAGGTGTGATCTGTTTGAAATAAGGTTACAAGATAATGGTGCCCCTTGAGACGGCAGGCTTTATGCTACGAGGTGAACTACATTTGCACTCAGTGGAAAAATAAACTTCGTGTTGAAGTTAAAGAGTAAATTGTCAGTTAAGACACATCCTCTTAAGTTAAATAGCACACCAAAATAAAAACACAGACATCTCTCTGACAACAAATTGTTGATACTTGAGAACAGTTTGAGGATATAATAGATCAGAAACAAAATAAAGGTTGGCAGGCTATCTAAAAACAATCCTCGGCCAAAAAATTGCTTTCTGAGAGCTGGAAATCTTCAGCACATTTGACAAGCACATCAAAAATGGATAGTATACCTTTTCTTTAGCCATCTCAGCAGATCGCTCCTGACTGTCAGCCTTACGAGGTGATTTGGAGTTCACAAGTAAGTCAGCTTGCTCTTGGAGTGATGTATACATGTTTTGTACAGTATCCAGCAAAAAGCGATCACCCCCATGCCTGGCTATAAAGGAAACTGAAACAGGACACTTCTCATAGTGTCCAAGTGGAACAGTGACCTGGCACATCAAGAAAATATATACAAAATTGCACTCATAATTCTATCATTATAAGATGAAACTCAAACTTATTGTTTGCTTAAAAAACAAAAATCTGAGATACAGGAAATAACATTCTCTTCTCTGTGCAGTTGAGAGCATGAAACAGAGAGCACTTCACCTGACAGCAACCTGATAGGCTCGCAATACTCAATAGACTAAATGAACGAATTTGGTAGTCCTCCGATAGCAACTCTTTGCCACCAAGTTTTGGAGGAAGATAAGCAGTTGTAGGGATCACCAGAATTCCATCATCCTGAACCCAATAAAATTTAAAAAGAAATACTAAATTATGCAGGTTAACAAACATAATCAACATTCCACTTCTGGAAAACCAAACCAGTTCAGATGGCAACGTAGGGTGCACCATATAACACTAGGTATGTCAATGTACAGGCTCCACGCCTATGTTGCATGGAAACTTTCTTTGATTGCCGTTTCCACATTTCGGAAACATTTCCTGCACGGAAATATGTTTGGAAACTCCTCGGAAACATTTCGGGGCATTTTGAAAATTAAGTAATTTGAAAACACGTTTCCTCCCTCGGAAATACGTTTCCTCAAATTGGTAACTCTCAAAAATTCATTTTTCTAATTAAAATAAATACATTAAATAAATACTTTCACAAAACATGTATTTTTTATGAGTATAGAACTTGTAGTTCTTTTACATATGATTAAATATTAATTGTACTTGACTTGTTAAATATATTTAATGGTTCATAATAATTTTATTTTTTATATTTATAAATATAACCATATATTTTTCATATTTATGTTTTTCCCCACATTTCTGTTACCTATACATTTTTAAAATTACCACGCTTATGCATTTCCACGCTTCTACGTTTCCATGCAACAGCCCCACATGATGCATGCTCAAAAGAGCATTACACCCAAAGGAGTTTCATGCTCCAGAGAGGTTGTTTCATGGTTAAAGCCATGAATTCAAACCACAATCATACAACCTCATCATAGAGAGTCACCCTCATGCACTCCATAATACGAATGTTCTTTATCTCTGGAAAAAATAATGAAGATAACACGTGTGTTACGGATCTGGACCAATTGCAAGGTATGGGACTTGTCCCACATCGGTTGTATGGGCAAATGTTGAGGGATTTATAGACTAAATGGGCTCTCTCACCTATCAGACTAGTCTTTTGGGTTGAGTTCTCCTGTTGGGTCTATAACAATTGGTATCAGAGCCAACTCGAAGTAGTGGCCCACAGAGTGGTGGCCCAGGAGAGCCAGCCGTGACCAACGAGGACGTTGGCCCTCAAGGGGGGGTCGATTGTTACAGATCTGGACCAATTGCAAGGTATGGGACTTGTCCCACATCAGTTGTATGGGCAATTGGTGAGGGGTTTATAGACTACATAGGCTCTCTCACCTATCAAACTAGTCTTTTGGGTTGAATTCTCCTATTGGGTCTATAACAATGTGTCTCTTAAAGGCTGATAACCTGGCACAAAAACATTCCAAGAGCAATGGGAATTTTAAATTTTCAGAAAACCTAACAGGAAGGAAAGGGAGAGGGCAAGAAGGGACGGAACTGTCATTAGTTTCTACAATGAATTACAAATTATGATAACTTCATATGTTTTTTAACTAGAGATTAAAAGATGTTTCCCCAAGAAAATACGATCTATTCTTTATCCGAGATCATAAATGTTTCTCTTACATAATTTGTGTCTCTTGCACAATTTCCTTTAAACTCTACCCATTCCCCTTGTTTTAAACATTCAGCACAAAGAGGGCTAGAATTTGTCAACAAACTTTTGACATGTAGTTGCATTGACTGCTGAACCAACATATAAGTGTGCAAACAATGGTTCCTAAATAAATAGGGTGCATGTTTTCCACCCTTATTTCTCGTGTGTTCTGTACATATCAAATGTTATTAACCAATCTTCAAAAACAATGTCCACAACTAAATACAAGCATTACCTTCAGAAGTGAATTGATGGCAGCACGCAATTCATTTCTGATGGATATATAGAGTTCCATCTCTTCATCTGGTATCTCTACGACTTCATTTACTAGAGCAGAGATATCATAATCAAGATTAGGCCTCTCTGCATTAATCCATTCCCCATGATTATATCTAAATTCATATCTGTCAAAAGATCAAGACAAACACATCATCCAAAATTAACATCAAGTTAAAATCAAGAATCAGAGCTTTATTTTATGATGTTCATGAAAACCTTACATCATACATCAAAAGAAATTCACCATCTAGAAATTAAATTCCAAAACAAACTCTAGGCCATAGCATTAGCTCAAAGAATTATCGCATGTGGGTAGAAGGGGGGGTAAAAGCTATTTGGTTTATCAATTTTAATCCTAATAGCTTGTAACCACCCAGGAATAGTGGATCTGACTCTTGAATCTAAGTGGATGTTTTGTTTAACTATTGGATATAGTTGATAGCTATTTTACACCATGCAATTAAATATAACTATTTAATAAAATTTTACAATCAGTAGCTAATAGCTGATAAAAATCCTAATTAGCTTTTGCTTCTTTCAGCTTCATACTTCAATAAAATTTGCGAATGGTTGATCATAGACAAATTTTACCTATTTAAAACTCACCTATCACCTAGAATATGTTGCTCTCGTCCAAATTTCAAAAGGAAAAATTATTAACATATATGGTAGATTTGGCTTCGCTAGGACTAGGGCACAAATAGTCTAACTATAAGTAAATATGCTACATTTTGATATCCTAACCATCATCCCATTTAATGCTCCTACTCCTTATTTATGTTTTAAAAGTTAACAGAAACATTTCATATCATATTCTTCCTATTTTCTGTCATAACATAATGAACATAAATATAAAGTAATTAAAACATGTGCCAGGATATTAATTTCTTATTGAAAAAGTCTATAAACAATTCCAAAATTTAAATCATCAAAAAATGATTAATATAGGGGTATATTTGTAAAAGGAAGGATAAATTTTATAGTTGAACTATCTTAACTACCATTCTTAATCGGTGTGAAAAAGAAGTCAGACTATTTTTTTGAGACGGAGAAAGTATTTTAATTTTTAATTAAGACAGATGCATCAGAGACCATGTCTTAGCAATTAATATTACATTAGATAAAGTAGTGGGAAAGGATGCATTCACCAACCCTCCCCATAGCACACACATTTGGAAGTTTCCTGCACTAGGTCGCCCTATTTTTGTTACTTTAGCATGTTTATTAAAATATAATTACGTTATAATCATGTAGCAATAAACATATAGGATAATTTACAATAATATTGGCTTATATATATTATAGACATAAATTATTATTTTATTAAAATATGCCGTTATTTCTCGTTGAAAAAAAAATGTAGAGAATTTTATTTATCTAATAAACTAATTAAACAAATATATTTTAAAATGTAGCCACCGTACTGAATAGAGTAATCTAAACAATAAATGTATTTTTTAAAGTGCAGTAATTCAAATATCTAGACTTTTATTTCAAAAGGATGGCATGATAGATGAAGATGTAACCCATAGAACTAAAGTAGGATAGATGAATGGAAATTTGTTACAGGTGTGCTATGTGATAAGAAATATCTAACACAGTGAAAGGGAAGTTCTGTAAAAGGACATAAGACCTGCGATATTATACAGGAGTAACATAAATGTTGCAGAAATAAGGATTTCATGATAGATGTGCAACATAAGATTGCAAAAAATGCAAGTGGCACAAGTTCAAGATAAAATGAGACAAGGCTGTCTAAGATTGTTTGGCCATATCCTATATAGACTCCTATGTATTCCAGTTTGTAAGTGCCATGCATCAATGGTGGAGAGTGCTAAACTGAGAAAAGGTATACCTAGAATCACACATAGAAAAGTTGTTTCAAAAGCTCTAATACTTCCTGACATTTGTGTGGACTTAATTATGAATAAAACGGAATGGAAAGGAAAGGATTTGTACGGCCACAACCAGTTTGGCATTAAGGTCTAGTTGGTATATTCATCATTTTACATTTAATAGAAATATCTAACCATAAACTCACCGACCATTAGTATTCTACTGCTGTTAGCTACATATAAAGCAAGTCAAATTACCTAGTCCTCAATCTCAGTTCAATTGTTATGTGCTATTCTACTTACTTCTCTTCTTAAATCTACTCAAGGCCAATACCTCAAATTAATTAATGCCATTTTCTGTCTACTCTTCCACTTTTGCTCATATCACTCAAGCTCTCACTTTTCAACACCAGTGCACACATGGCCGGAGCTGGATCTGACTAGGCATTTCTTCTATTATGATCTCTATGTTCTATTTTCTGCCAGTGGCTGTCATTATTGTTACGCCGACCACTAGGCTGTGAGGCTTTCCCAGGCAATGTTTTCTATTACATTCCCGTCTCTTAGAAAGAACCGCTAAACAATCGGACCAGACAGGTGCAGGTAGCTTGACCGATCTATACTGGATGTGAAAAACAACTTGCCAATGGTAGCACAATCATTTCTTATCCAATCCATTCTCATGTTTCTACACGTCCATCAATTTTCATTCAAGTAATACTCTTATCCTATCAAGAAAATTTTTGTGCATTATAGTAAACTGCTGGTTTGATATGCTTTTAATTTCACCCTTTAGCATAACAAAAGCAGTATGATCATATAACTACAGCCAAGCTCCTCTAATTCAACTATCCATTGCTATTTTTGTTTTGTTTTGTTTGTAATCCACTCTGTTTAATATTGTCTCTGGCCACACCCTTGCTTATTATGTATGGTACAAACCAAAGTACACAATGATCACATGTAAGCAACTACATCTAATTTTCTTTGACCATACAGGGATATTTATGCAAGTTTTGGGTTTGCTACAAATGGGCGAAATCAAATGTCCAAATCTCGTGTGAAGAACCTTAGTAATACATTATAAGTGACTTTTATAGCTCATCTAATGATAGTAGTAAATTTTGATTTACTATTTAAGAGTCTATGTCCTTTATAGGATTACTTTGATTTTGTATAAATGTGTTTTTGAGGCTTGATTTTCCATAAAGAAATGAATTATTAATTTCATTATAATTCTGGAAGCTTTTAGCCATCTCTGAAATTTCATAGTGTAATTCTAGTGTGAACTATGAAGTTGACACAACCTTAGCTATGATGCATAAAGAATGCTAAGGGTGAAATTGAATCTTGTTTTTCCATTTATTTCTGCAACCAATATAATAAAAATCTCAAATTCAATTTGATCTTTCAAAACTTTAATATCAAATCACAGCTATTCTACATCATTCTAAAATACTATTTAATGAATCCAATTTTTAATTTACCAGAAAAACAAACACACTAAGCAAACAAAAATAAACTACCAGCCTTGCACAGGCAAGATCCAGAATTCATTCCTTTCAAGAAAGCTACTGTTCATGGGGTTAAAATTGCATAATACAACTCAAAAACAAGAGCAGAAAATAGCTAGAATTTTGCCAACTGAATGACTGAACTATAATGCTCTACACGCATGGGCATATAGATTCAGAAGCGGCCCTAAACCTTGCTTTCTTTGATTCCCATTCCATATGAAATATGGAAACTCTAAGCGAAGATCCCTCATAACTAATGTCAATTAGGATTTTTCATATAACTCATGGAGGGACAGAGATGGGCTAGATACCACCCTTGTTAAGGGGAGGGGATGGGGATGAGGAATGGCTCCTTGCCTGTGTCCAGTCTTTGCCATTCCTGTAGACATGGCATTCCCACCCCATTCTTGAGTCATTCCTACCTAATAATGTTCAATTCCTAGTCAATGGAATTCCTATCCCATCCATAACAAAGCCACAAGCAGTGATAGAATAGTATCATTCCCATCAAAGCAAAAACTTAGCTCAAAAGAGTTTCATAGCTATTGTAAATCACTGTTTTCTAGTGATAACTTGGTGACAGAATAACAATGCTCACCTCTGCAAAAGCTGCATAATAGTTGCAAGCAATCTTACTGAAGAAGGTCTAGCTTCACCGTTGCTTTTCTTGTCATGCAACTGCTTCAAGCTTGGAACTTTAGAGAAGAGAATCTCCTCCAGAGTTTCATGCCTTAATACTTGTCCTGAAAAATTCCAAGAGATAAATTTTAGCCAAATTACATATTTTTGAAAATTTTGCATAAAGCAACAACAAGAAAATAATGATTCGCACAAAACTGAATAACCAAAACACATAGGAGTAAGACATACTTCCAAAAAGCTTTTCAGTGGATCTAATCACCACCTGAGCGACCCTCTCTACAGGAATCTTTAGTAATTGAAAAAGATCATCAGCTATTATAATTTGCCTTGGATTTCGTTGAACTCCAAAAGGCACTTGCAAGAGCAAATGTCCAACACGACGCAAAACATGTGGATCCTTAGCAAACCATCCTGCAATAATTATTTCAGACAATCAATAAAATACAAGCACAATGGGTCAGCATAATGCAGGCATCCAAGTAAAGACAGACAAACTGAAAATTCAAACAGAAACAACAACATTAATAAATAATTTGATCTTACACAAAACCATGGTGACGTCCATTTCACAGAACTATCTCATAGGTCAATGCATGTTCTTATTCCAATCTGTATTGAACTCAGACTTCATAATGTAAACAAAATTGCCGATATACGTTAAGTGAGAGTGTTAGGTCTGTTGCAGGCAATCCACACAAGTGTAGAGTGCAGCTATTTAAGAAAATTTATCAACAGTCACACAGATGGGCACAAGTGAAGGAAGGGGCTTCAGCCAAACCACAACAGTATCACAGTTTATTCATCTTTCTTACGGAATCAGTTGTTAAAAGTACTATTTTTTTCCTTTTCTTATGTATTTAATAATGCAGAAATAGACTAGTTACTACTTGTTAAGAGTGCAAATATATTCTTGAAAATTGAATAAGTTAAGCATTACAAAACCAAGCCATAGTTCCAAATTAGTTGGGGTCAGCTACATGAATCCTTAGTTTCCAATATTTGCTCTAATCAAAATAATATCAATGCAAAGCAAAGTATAAGTCAAAAAAAAAATTTCAAAACACTTTTTGTAGAAAAAAAAATTTTAAAGGAAATTTATGAATCATTTGATATATTAATAAATAAAACAAAGCATAAAATGGGCAACAACTAACTAGGATCTACTACATAAATATTTTGTCGCCATTTTGTTTTATTCTTAGCTATATCCTAACTAATATCCAAAGACCGTAAATCTAATCCTTTGTGACAACTTCCCTCCATGCAATTCTATGTCAACTTCTTTCCTTTTTAGCACCGTTCACTAATAAAGTATTAATTTACAAACCGGGGCATATGTAGGGTCTACGTAATACATGACCATACCATCTCAGGTGTCCCCTCATTTTATCTCCAACTTATGCTACTTGCACCTTTTGTTTAATGTGATCATTTCTAATCTTATCTAATCTTGTGCAACCACACATCATCAAACCATTAGCATCTCCGCAACATTAATTCCTCAAGAATCAGTTCTTTTGTCATATTGAAGAATTATCTCCCACCAAGCCCTTGAATTTTTAATTGTTCAATATATATTAAAGGGAAAAAAAAAAAGCAGAAAATCAAGTAAAAACCAACCCTATTCTTGATTTCACACCCTACAGACCTTCAACTTGATCCTACAACCGGGACACCTAACACCGACACTGATACTGATTATCACCATTAAGTGAAACTTCACAGCAATTTTTTCTTTTAAAAAAAAGTTTATAGTTACTGTTGGCAGCAGGAGAGTAGAATAAATAACCATCAATATAGAGTATGTTTGACAAGTTGGATTTGAAGTTAAGGTGACTGAATATATGTTAACCTCAATGTTTATTACAAAGGATTCTTTATACAGAAAATAGGCCGATGAAGTCCAGCTTCTAGGGAATAACTATTGTATCTGATTCATCAGGAAGCACAAAGTTAATGGAGATATTACTAAGACATTATTAGATCCACAATATAGTTCCCAAAAACTTGGTAACAGCACCAAACATAAAATATAGCAGTTCCAATTAAAAACTTATGAAACAAATCCTAGCAAATAATTTCTTAGTATATTCCCAGTAAAAATGCATGTTCAAACCAAACATGTGAATAGGTTTTCTTTAGTTTGGCAGAATTATTGATAGGAGATTAGGTGCATGGATATATGGATTCAATGTGCTTAAAAGATAATTTGAAATACATACAAAATATAAGCCATTTTAAAAATATTCTTAAGGTTAATAGTCAAAGAAAATTATTTCAAAAAAAAAAAATTGTTCTAGGATATCAAACTCAAATCCAAAAACAACCTAAGGGTCCAATTGGATTGGTGGCCATTTGAAATGAACATGAATTTTAATTTCATATCATGTTAATTTTTCATAAATTTTCACTTTAAACACAAATTAAAACCACCATCATTCAAATGCATATCAATCCAGATGGATACTAAAGGAATCCAGTTCATCAATCCCAACAAAAGCTCAAATTAGAGTGTTAAATATTTAGGTTACCTGAATTGTCCTTTCCTGCTTTCCCATAGGATACCAAAACCAAAAGCAATGCTCAACATGGAACTTTATTTTATATTGTATTTTCACAGATGATGCTATATGAGCATAAACTATATCAAGCAAATTAAGAATCAATTTATCTTTCCTGTTCAAAGTGAAAATTTTTACAATTTTCAATTAACAGTAAAATTTGCGCAATATTTGGTATCATAATGAGAAACATGGATAGGACAGCCAATAATGCTCTCTATAAACTCAACCAAATCCATTCAAGCATTCAAAATTTTTCATCCCAACTTCCACTTGGGCAGTTGTATGTTTGCACTTTAGGATATACAGTACAAACTATTATGCATACATACCAACAGTGTCCAGACTTGCCGAGGCAGGTATAATTCCCCATTGAGGAATGATGCCATGTGAAGGTCGGAATCCCATAACGCCACAAAATCCAGCAGGTACTCTCACGCCACCAACAGTATCAACGCCTGGCATAAAATGTTTGTATGATGTAGACAAAACAAACCCAATTGGATAATATCTTTATTAAAGAATAGAAACTTCAAATTGAAATGACCAGTAAAATTACGTTGATGCTAATGATTTCAAATTTTGTTTTCAATCTTCCCAGATATACCAAGAGCAAAAGATTATATCACACAACTTGCAGTTCAACCAACCAAACACTATACGGTGGCTTATGCTTTCCATCTATCCACTCAGATTTGATCAAAGGATAAAAAATAAAACTCATTAAATAATGGACCGCTCTAATAAATTTAAAAACAACAAGTGGCCGGACCAGCTTAAAAGTTACATCACAGGCTGGAGTTGCTAGAGCAAACCAATAAAGGATACACAAGTCTAATGAATGTATGGCAAGTGAACAGCAGAAAAAGAAAGTTGGGATTAAGGTTCTCAACAGCATTTAGAAGCTGTAATGAACCAAGATAATATTTGGAATTTAGATATCTAAGTTTAATGAATTTTTAGGTCTGTAAATAAAACAATAGAACAAGAAAAACCAACTGCCATAGGACTTAGTTTTAACCAGTCAAAGGCAAATTGATCACCCAACAATTGGATATCCACATTTAATGATTTTAAATGTGTATATATCAACATGCAGAAACAAAAAAATTAAATTATACAGTAAGACTCATCTTTGAAGCTCTCCAAATATCCAATAAGAAGCTCACCTAGAGAGAAGTCAACTAGATTAGCAGCTACAGCAACAGCAGCTCCGCTTGAGGAACCACCAGGTACACGTGCTGGTGCTGCAGGATTGGTGGGTGTACCATAATGCTTATTTTCTCCATTGATACTGAAATAAAACATTTACAGAAAAAGAAAAGGGCGTACATTAAAACAAAAAAAAAAAACACAAAAGTAAACTCACCGGCATTAGTGAAGCTATTATTTCACCACAACCACGGAAAAACAAAAATAGCTAAGTAGTTATGCATAATGCATGTCCACCAAAAGGTATCCCATGAAAATATTTCTCCAAGTACAAGTTAATTAATGAACCACAGGGGTGAACTAGTATCTGCAGTCAATTAATGAGTGCATATTGACAATAGTGACCCATGCTCAGAAATGAAGACAAGCCAATCAAATACCTATATGCCAGTTCATCCACGACAGTTTTCCCAATGCAAGAGGCACCTCCTTCAACAAGTACCGAAACTACAGAAGATGTCCTAGAAGCTGCCTCATGTGTCCTTGCCCAATCTGGATGACCAAATCCAGTCACATATCCTTCAATATCAAATCTGAGAATCACAACAAATTCAATTAGCAACATGTTAAGCAGAACCATGTACTTGTTCATGAATTAAACAAAAGAAAAATAATTGCTTTTTCACCAACATGCTGTTTCTACACAACTCCAACTCCATGCTTACGACAAATATTTGTTCCAATAATATAAGTTTTCAGTTTATTACAACCCAATGAAAGGCCAATTTTACTCTAATATTGAGACGGAAAGGTCCAACTCTTCAATTGTATTCAGTGCCAAAAATTAATAATAAATAATAAACAAGAAATACTGTACTAGCTCAAATTACTTCAGGGAAGATGGTGAGAAAAAGATTCTAAGACCAATTCTTCAGCTTTTTCTCTTCTTTTATGAGCCTTGTAAATAACAAAGTGCTAAATTTGTTAATACTTTGTGTCAACAGGTTTTGTAAGTGGTCATAAAGTTTACAAGCAATATAAAACTCCATAGAATTCCGCTATATAATCCTTTTAAGGATTCAACAGGAACAAACTTCAACTCGCTTGCTCACCAAATACGGTGGAAGCAAAAGCATGGCCTAAGAAATCAAAATTCACATCTTTCATTTCCATTTTTCTTCAAATAAAAAACAAGACACCATTTCAAGCATGAAAATTGATTACTTCAGAACCCGAGACTAAAGACTTAACGCCAGCTGGTAGCTATATGTGCTCATATATAATTAACAAATAGTATTTTCATAATTTTATAAACGAGTAACAATAATTGAACTATATATACGAACAAAGATAAGTGTAATAATAACTTACACATCGGAGACGGCGAAAGTGAGGCCAGTTAGGGGATGAGGAGCTTTTGGAGGAGCGGGCTGTGGCGGAGGAAGGAGCTGAAGCTTCTCCACGAAAGCACCAAAATCTTCCCGAATAGTTTTCTTCAACTTTCTCGTCATTAATAAAATTCCAGCAATACCGAGCCCCAGTAACACCCATAGATTACCGGGATTAGTGGCCATGTTTGGCTACTTGCCTCGCTAATGGAGACAATAATTTTTGTTTGTGTAAAAACCAGTGCCGAACCCTAGAATCCGAGTTCTAGAGAGAGGAAGCTTATAGATAATGCAAGAGCAACGTTGGCGGATTCAAGAGTAGACGGAAACTCCGATTTTTTTTTTCTTTTTGTTTTTTTTTTTTTAAAAAAAAAATTAGGGGTTAAGGAAATGGTTCGTTTTATTTTATTTAAGTTTTGGTCCTTCCATTGCGCGTATTTTGCATCATCATTTTTTCATCTTCTTCTTGAATTTTTATTTGAACTGCACATTTAATAAAATTATTTAATAAAATTCTAATACAATGTCCCTTCAAAAAATATTCTAATACTATGCTGGAAAAAGAATATATATATATATATATATATATATATATATATATATATATATTTTCAATTTAATTCAGCAAATAAACAAGGATAATTACATCTATTTTCAAATATTTTAAAATTAACATAAAGAATAATTCTCATTTGCCAATATCATTAAAATCTATGAATTAAAAATAACCATTTATAATAACCACTTATAAAAATAACTATTTTTCTTGTGTATATATAAACTAGATGAAAGTCCGCGTTTTATGCATATTGCTTTGATAATTTATCATTTATAAATATATATTAAAATTTTATTCATATTATAAAAATTATAATGTCATAAATTATCTTAAATAATTGTAAAATTGATGAATAATCTCTAAATTTTAGTTAAAATTTATAATTCAAATAATATCTTATCACATAATGTTTTAAGATTCAAATCATTCGATATAGATAATGTATAGATAAATAATATTTATTATTTAATAATAAAATATAATTTAATTATTTATATTGAATATTAATTCTATGAAACACAGAAAAAACTAAAAATGTCTATACTAATATATATTAATCTCAAATATAAAATAATTTAATTCAAATCTGACGTTTATAATTTAAATGATTTTTAAAATAAAGCTAAATAGAGAGATATAGACAATTAATAATTTTAAATTTTTCAAAGTCTAATTATTTTTAAAAGTCTAAAATTTTTAATTAAAAATTAAAGAGATATAGAAAAATTTAAATATATAAATAAAGGAAAGAAAAAATCAAAATTTTTCAAAAAAAACATAAATATTATATACAAAGCTTCGTACCTATGCATTTTAGATTGATGTAGCAACACGGATCACGCTTAAGAAAGAAATAAAAATAAAAAAGAAATCTTAATGATTATTTTTCAAAGGACCTTTTGGCTGGCTAGCCAAGTGAAATTATCCACTTCTTCTTTATTTACTACATGTTCAACATTAATTAGTAAAAAGGAAGCACAAAAATCACGGTAAAAAAGATCTATTTAATTAACACTAAAAAGGATATTGAAAATTACTGAGAAAGGAAAACCCTTCAAATCAAAAAACGTAAAAGTGAAGAGAAACCTTTAACTTCCAATGAAGTTTCAATAAAAGATGAGAGATTAGATAATAAAAATCAATATTAATATATTTATTTAATATATAAATAGCTAGAACAAAATAACTTCAATAAAAGATGAGAGATTAGATAATAAAGATTAATATTAATATATTTATTTAATATATAAATAGTTAGAACAAAATAACAAACTAAGATTTTAAAATCATAATAAAATAAGATTTTCAAAATCATAACAAAAAAAAATTTTTAAAATCATAAATAATAATTTATAATAAATCATTTGCAAATTGTAAAACTTAAAAAAAAGAGAAAGAAATACACTAAAAAAGTGAAAAAAGAAAAAGACAAATGCTTAAAATGTAAAGTGTCAACTCAATATTTTTAAGATGTGTTCTTTCATATTAGGATTATATATATAGAAAAGGGAAAATAATGAAATTTATAATAGTGCCATTAATGAATTTTGATATTTTAAAATCAATTAAAAAATTATATTTTATTCATTGATCGGATATAATTTATTAAAATTATTTTTTAAATAAATAGATAGATAGATAATTAAAAATTTCACTTTTTGAAATTTCATCTTTTTCCAATTTATTTTTTAATAATATAAAAATGAGACATTTGGAAATTTTCATATTTTAATTCAAATTTAATTAATATTTGATTCTATTTTTATTATAATTTAAAATATTTTATTTAGGAGGAAGATAAAAGGAAAAAAAAGAATATTTTTCTATAATATTTTTCTTTGTATTTGTATAATTTAATTGGATATATTTTTTATAAATATATTTTCAAATATAATAAACATAATTAAGCCTTTTAAAAATTTTAAATTTTACTTTTAAATTTTATTTTTTAAGAAAATGAACATATGTCTATGTGGATTGTAAAATCACAAAAAGCTAAAATTTTTAATTTTAAAAAAAAATATATAATATTTTATTGTTATAACTGTATATCAACATATATTGAAAAGTATTTATGTGATATTATAAAATTGTATAATTACAATAAGAATTTGAGATAAATGACAATACAAATTAAATTGAAAATAAATATATATAATAAGTGAATGTGACTAATAAGATAAAAAAAAATTAAATGAGTACATATAATAAGAATACTCAATATGCAATGCCCGTAAAAAAAGAATAATATATATATATATATATATATATATATATATATATAATCTTGAAGAAAAAAAATATATCCACAGCTCATTTGGCACTATGATATTTGAGCTTTTCCTTTCTATTTTTTTATTTTCTAAATATTTTTTCTTTTTTTCAGCATTTCTTTCAAATGTTTTTAAATAATAATTAATCTATATCTATCTAGTATCTAATATATATATATATATATATATATATATATATATATATATATATATATATATATATATATAAAAAAAAAAAAAAAAAAATATATAGAAACAAAAAAAATGCCATTTAAAAAATAAACCGATTTGGCCAGTTAAAACATCACCAAATTTTGCCAAATAAAATGCCACCCAAAAAATAATAAAATAAAACAACACCCGAACATATCAAAATATAAAAGCACAAAAA